>JAUCNO010001851.1:12563819-12574869 GCA_032353835.1 Enteromius viviparus
CAGCGCTCTTTTTTTTTTTTTTTTTTTTTTTTTAAGAAATCATAGTCGTTTGAAATTGAATCAACTTTTAATCGCATTCAACCATAATCGCAATTGTTTCCGTCTCCAAATTTAAGACCACTTCCATTTCAAATAAATGCCATTCTTTTCAATTTTTTAATGATCAAAGAAACCTGAAAAAAGGGTGCAGCACATGCAAAGCATGCAATGACTGTAATAACTTTCACATCTGAAATGATACTATGGCAAAGTTATTTCTTTCCTTGTTCAAACTTTTTTTTTCCATGCATATATGGTGGACCTGAAGAATGAAAGCTATATCACACACTTATGAGTTATATCACTGCTTATCGACAGATGAGACAAAATACAAATACTTGGTTTACTAGAACAAGTTCATTTTTAAGACATTTTCAATGACAAAATATTTGTCTTTTAAATATTAAACAATAAACAATGCAGTTGTATTTTGTAATATTTTAAGTGATCTAGGACTGTAATTTATGATTATTTTGGCAATCAAGTTTTTAGCAACACAAAAAAGCCTAACTGATTAACCTTAGTATGACTAATGACAAGGCAATAATAACGGTCTCAAATAAAATATCAAAACCAAGTACATGGTTTTATTGAACAACACACTTTAAATACATAATGTAATACATTATGTATTATAAGAAATACATGCAAAAGGCGCCAACAGGCCTGGTGACATTTCACTTTACAGAATTATTAAACAACATTTAAATGATGTCATTTTAATATTAGGCCACACGCAAATTTAGAAACTTCTCATTTTGAAAACGTGATGTACTATAAACAGCATATATTAAATGCTATCTAGCATAAGAGATGGATGTATTTTCCTGTGTTGGCAAAGGTTTATAAATGATTTACACTGCAAATCGCACGTACAGGGTTTTCCCTGATGAACGTTAAGCAATTTAAATTCACAGTGTATGCAAAGGAAGAGTTTATCCTCTTTAGTCTTTACTGGTAAATTACCAGCAAGTTTATACAATAAGAGATCATGTGTGAACAGCAACAGGACCTTCTCAAAAATCCCGGAAAAAGAGCAAAGAAATTCTAGCTAGTAATGTTAGCTTTGCGAAAGTGATATTGACACTTTTTTTTTTTTTCAAAACGTAGGATTATTTTTTCAGCGCAACAGAGATCTTGGCATAGTGCCAGGGAATTTAAAGCCTGTTGTTAAACATTGTTTTTGTGGAAAGATCTATTGCAGGATGGTCACCCTACCTATAATACCTCAGCAAAGCATCGAAAAATTGATTCTTTAGCATGACTTTCGGTACCTGTACAGAAGTGTCTCCCATAATGTACTTGGCACCCTCTATGACGGCGAGGTAAGAAAAACGCAGCTGGTCAGCTGTCTGGATCAGACCCATGCGGTACTGCCGCATTTCCAGCAAGACCTCCTGGATGCGTACTGATGTTGGATCTTTCCTCTGAGACATCTGAGAACACACATAGCACATATAGTACAGTGAAGTACTGTACACATCCAGAAAAATCCAGGCACTCTGTGATGCTTTGATTCAGATAAATCTCATTCATTTGAACTGTTGTCAATTTTAATATAGAGTAGTCAACATTTCAAAGTGGATCAAAACCTTTCATTAAAGTTGTCCGAAAACCAAAATGCACAACTTCAGCTTCAAATGTTGACCACTGTATTTTAAAATATAGTTTATTCCTGTGATGCAAAGCTGAATTTAAGCAGCCATTACTCCAGTCTTCAGTGTCACATGATCATTCAGAAACCATACTTATATGCTAATTTGCTATTTCTGTGCCATCTTTTTTTCACAGAAACAGTGATTCTTTTCAGAATTATTTAATGAACACAAAGTTTTAAAAAAATGGCATTTGTTTGATAAAAAAGATTTCTAACACTGTAACGTCTGTCAAGATCAAATGAACACATTAAATGAATAAAATCATTTCTATTTATAAGAAAACCATCTTACTGACCCCAATCGTTTATTATTGAAATACAATGTGGTACCAATAACCATGAAATTGTATCTGCCAAATTCATAAATATCAATATCAATTTTATGCTTTAGTACATGCTTTATTATTTAAAAAGATTAAATATTTAACAGCACTCTTGTCCTGGCATTACACACAAGCGGTCAGGCTTCTCACCAGTAGAAGGCAGGTGTCTACAAGGCAGAATGTTCCCGAGCGGCCAATACCAGCGCTGCAGTGGACCACGACAGGGCCGTGCTCTGGACTCAGACATCCTGACTCACGCACTTTCAACAGGAAGTTGAGAAAAGATGCAGGCGACTCTGGCACGCCAAAATCTGGCCATGTGGTGTAGTGGAAATGAAGAATCTCCCGTGTTTCCTCTGTCTTTAAACACACACGACACAAGCATTAATCACCACAAGCATAAACCTCTGGCATCTGCAATATCCTGAAACTGCTGAGTGAAGTCAACAACCTGTCCGGCTATAGAAATATTAATAACATGCAGTAATTTAAAACAAGAATTTCAGCTAAACAGAGGAAAGTGTCTAAAGGAGGACTATATAAAACCTGAAAGCACGACTGGATGAGATGAAAGGAAGATCAAGTTCCTCACCGACAGATTTTTCAGCTCCAGCTGTCGTACGGTGTAGTACGATTTCACATCCTCCGAGATCAGACTAAGTTTGAAATTGGTGTCTTCAAAAAAAGCCTCCCCCTCCTCTCGCTCAGGCCAATACTGAGCACATTTTATCTGTACATACATACATACACATTATAACCACACGACACAAACATCTGACCCACATGCCATGCACACACTCCATATGCACGCTAGAAGCAGTTATTCAAAGAGAGTCTGACTATCCATGTGTGCGTTTCTCTCACCGAGCCTTTCTCTATAACACGATTTAGCATCACCACCCCTCGGCAGCGCCGCTCCCAAACCATCTCCCAGAAATGACCACAGGTGTTTGGTAACGGACCCTAAACAAACACAACCATTAAAACAACCCCATGCAGTATATTGTATCAACAACAGATTTTCAACACAAGCGTAAAACACATTTGTCCAGCAACAGGCTTCATAAGAATAAGCAGCATCATGTGAGATTTAATTTATTCAAATACTATATATATCCAATTACATGAATTTGGTGGAAGATCCTGCACTCTATTGACCTTGAGTTTTCATAGCCCACGTAGTAAATCACACATTTGAGTAGGCGTGAGATACATGATAGTGCGGGTGAAAACGTGTGTGTGTGTGTTTGTGGCTTTAGTCGGCAACTGAACAAGGCTGGCAGGTTGAGACGAGTCTGTTGCCGTCTAAGAGCTTCAGTGCACTAATTCATCTGTACAATAAAGAAAAATGTCATGATGATGCAACTCAAGATTTCACAACATTTCCCAGTGCTCTTTCCAGACACAGGACAGGGAAAAATCTCTCTGGCTGATACCACGAGCATCCTAATGAAATGTTACCACAGCATGTCAGTGTGTGATGTCATAGATACGTAATACAAACGTCAAAACAAATATTAAAACCAGGATGAGGGGTCTCTAAACAGGGAGTTTCCCCATTACGTGCTTAACCTAACATTGTTTTATTGTAGCTAACGTCTTTGCGTTACGTATCCCTGATGTCCCACCCAAAACAAATATAACTCATATTTATTAACTCATAACTCATATTTCAACTGTAAAGCAGTTTTAAACGATCTGTTATTTTATAACGGCATCTAGTTTTGATATACTTTGCCTGACAGAGCTAATGTGACAAAAATAATAAAAAGCATTTTGTTTTGTTTCTGCATCTGTTGAAACAGACACAAATATTTGCATGCCGTTTATGTGACAGAGTTCTTATCTCTCATCTATTGCACTGCAAAGAAAACTAACCAACCATCAGGTTCAGCACTTTTCTAAAAGTGCCACCTACTGTCTGAGAGTGATTACACATTTTTATACAACTTGTCTGGCATTTCTTATGCCTTGATCTGAACAGACGTGAAAATTGCACCAAACGTTTTTTAATATCCCAGGAAACACGCTCCTGCTACTATGTCAACAAACTCCTCAGCTTCTTTATTCTGTCCGTATCTTCCTCAGATGGTGTGCAGGTGCAGATAAAATACCAGATTCAGAAGATGCACATCTGGGGTCAGTGTGTCACCTGAGTTAGTATGTAGTTTCTCTGAGCTTCTTCCACTGAGATCAGGCTGGCATTGATGTAGTCATTACTGCCGATCTGTAGACAAATACGGCTGTGGTCAACTGTAAAGAGAGAGAGCGATTAAGCAGTGAGGTGCATCACCCGTGATGCTTTGCAAGTTCAGTGGTGGAACGACTCTTTTTCAGGTCCTGTTCTCAGTTCCCCACAAGAGTGAAAAACATCTCCCTGATGAAAACACTCAATTGAAATAGATAAAACACAGAGTCATTCATTTAATGTGGTGTTTTGTGAGCTGAGAACCTTTTCAGGTTGTTGTGGAAAAAGAAAAAGACTCAGAGAGAGAGGAAACCACAACAGCGTTGCTCTTTAAAGCCTTTGTGACGGAAGAGTTAAAAAAGGGAGAGAAAAAAAAAAAAAGACATGACATCTTCAGTGTGAAATGACTTTAACAGCTCGCTGATAACAGGCCCCTTCCGTTAAGTGTCACTGACTGTGTCAAACAGGGGAAGCGGCACACTTACACGGGCTGACGTCTCTGTAGCGATTACGACTTCTGTTTTCTGGAAGTTTGGCGATCTTGCATGGTAGGTCACTGGACTGCTGCTTAATCTCCTACAGTGAAACAATGAAAATGCTTTTTACTGTAAGTAAACAAATGTGAGACAAATGGTTGGCCAGGGAAAATACATGGCACACAGAGTTGTGGGGACCACCAGCATCCAGTTAACATCCATCACTGTCATTACAAACTGCAAGTGAGCCAGATTAGTAGATTAAAGTGTCAAACCAACTCATAATAGCCTCCCTCGGATAAAAGGTGAACTCACCCCATCATCTCTATATTGGTCACTGTTTACAAATGACAAATTCCGGTCATCTCTATGTAACTTGTTATATCATTTACTCTGCGAGTTAGGGAAGAAGCAGCGCATACTGAGTTGTCAAAGAAATAAACATCACATCAAAAACAAACTTCTTTTGGATCGTTATGAACATCTAAAACACCAGAATCAAGTAACGTTATTGAGCAGAATCAGTCCTTTACCTGGTAAACGGCGTTCCAGTTCCCGAGCTCGTCGATTTCCCGAAACTCGGTTTCCATTGCCGCGTGTGTTCCGCGTCGCTCGATAGATGACCCCCTGACAATACAATTAGTTATAAAGTCGATGTCGAATCACATTAAAAAGATTGACTTTTAAAGTCTGCTTTAATTTTCTTACAGAACGTTTCTAATGGTACTGTTGTGTCGCTCTTACCGGAAACACGCTGCTCGCTCCTCCCGTAGCACGGCTCTTCGCTATTCGTCTTGGTCACGCCCATTTTTTCTCCCATTGACCAATGAAATTTCGTGAGTGGCCATGAACTCCTGTCAAAGGCCAATCCGCGCAACGTAGTGGGGCGTGGTAACCCCTTCGACCAATCATGTTACGGAGCGTTACCTCTTTATTATTGTGGGCTTTGTAGTTTATTGTTTTTCGAAGGGTTTACGCAATACGCATGTGTGTAGTGTATTCAGATTTTAGAAACCTGTATGAAGTAAAATGGCTAACATTTTCAGTTAAAACTTCAATTTCAGAGTTGAATCAAGTAATAACATGTGTTTATATCTTTGTCAGTAGCATTTAAAAATAAAAGTAAATGTGAAGTTTTGTCTGTAGATGTACATTTTTATTTAATTTAGGCTTAATTTATTGTGTTTCCATAATATTTAATCTTTATTAATTTAGTTTTCTATTTGGATATATATATATATATATATATATATATATACAGAGAGAGAGAGAGAGAGAGATTATCAGAGACACCTTAATCATGGCAAATTGTAGTATTAGTGTCCTCCTTAAAAATTCTCTGTATTTTGCCTTTTTCTATTCATTTCTATTCAAGTTTTTTATACCTTTTTATAATGATGTGTACAATTGTTGTGTGTTCCTATCATCTATAGCAAGTGTCCACGGCTTTGTCATATTGCTATTAGGCTTAAACCAATCCTCCAACATTCAGAATAATGACCAATGTACATGTGCATATGGGTCAGAACTGAAACAAGTGGGCTACAGGTCAACATGCAGATTATCTACTTCTATTGATGACTTTTAGATGTTTCTTAGATAAATGGGAATATTATTCCAGTTTTTTTCTGGTGAATTGGTGCAATGTGCAGTATTTATCAGCATGAATATGATAGTTTTGAAGATTATTCCAGGTTTTATAGTAGCCTAATTGTATAATCTTTAGCCAGAAAATGTATCATATCTGACTTGCGGTATTTCATGTGCACATCTACAAGATACGCATATGTAACATAAACATTACACTATTTAAATGCTTTTCTGTTTGCACAACATTTGTCCGTCTCGCGTTTCTAATAAAGAATATTAAACGCTCAGCTGCAGGTCCACTCACAGCCAGCCGTGGGTCAAACCGGTTCCGGTACCACGTGCTCTTCCTCCCTCCGTGACAGAGGGACAGAGCGTACCCACACGGCGTGCTGTATACCAGAGTGTTTTAAGCTGTGTCAATTAGGCTATTTTGTCTTACAATTAGTGAACTGAACCGCCTGGTTCCACAGGTTTTATAGAGACTCGTAGCGACCAGACGGCGAGCAGCTGCTGGCAAAACCTCCTGAACTGATTTCACTGCCTGTCCATCCAGGTAACGTATGAACACCTCTTATATTATCAACTATATTCGGTATTATCAATCTGTGAAACGTGATGAAAGTAACTAACGTTATATTTTTTTAGATTAATGGTCAAATGAAAACATAAGGAAGTGCATTAGCATTTAGGCTAGTATCATCCGGTTTGGCTAACGTTAAACATTCAGTTCAGTCATATAACAGCGATGTTACACGCCGTGTAATAATAACACAGAACGTTTTGTTCGACGCGAGAATCCTTTAATGTTTTTTAATGGTTTAATTATTTGTTTGGTTAGCCTGTAAGCATGCTAAGTTAACAGGATGTAAACCTTTAACGCTATGGAAACCGGAGCAGCCAGTCCAGCCTGACCAGATCTGACAAGAAAAACAACTCATCGTATTATAATAGATGAAACGAATAAGATTCACGTTAAAACGGACCTTTTTAGTGTAGTTTACAATTAATCAAATCAGTGAGCTTAAGGGGCCCTTTGAAATTTATTTTAGTGGCTTTTGCACATCATGTTCTGACAACACTTAAAGTGAATTGGTTTTTATTAATCAACCAATTAGATATGTTAAAAATGGAATGTTAAGCCTGGCTGCATGGCCAACATTGTTGACAGCAATGTGGTAATCTCTACTTTTTATTCCTCCTCATCAGGCCCAGATTGTGGAACAAGGTGGAACCTCTTGGGGAGTTTTAGGTTTGTCTCCCCATGACAACCTGTCACCATGGTGACTGCGGCTCCAACAGTGATGCCGAGCGGCGCACCTCTGATGATGAGGACGCGGAGCTCACTGAGCTTGGGCCGCTGTTAACAAAAACAGCTGAAGCTGAGAAATCAAGAGTGAGTTGTGAAGGAGAGAAAAAAAATAATCATAGTGTTTTGAGTAGACATGTTAACAGTAAATGTGCATAAAGTTCCAGAATATTATTAATATAAGAATTATTTATTAGTATTATTATGTTATTTTCAACGTTCTGTTAATCAAAGAATCTGAATCAGCTTCAGAAAATCAGTTTAGTTATTTGGGGGGGGTTTACTGGATTTTAATCAAGTCAACCCCAAGCTTTTGAGCAGTAATGTGCATATACATGAATAAAGCTAAACGATAATTAAAAGCGCAATTGTTGCGCAGGGTGCATCAGCATTTCCTGATGAGGATGAGGATGAGGATGAAGGAGGAGGTTTGCGGGTGGTTACACTGCCCATGCAGGCACACCATGCCATGGAGAAGATGGAGGAGTTTGTACACAAGGTGAAGCATGTCTATCCTTAACTGTCCTGAAACTCCTATTGATTTATTTTCATAAATTGCATGTATTTAATTAATCACAACGTTTATATTTTTAATCGTTTGAAATGTGGCCTACTTCTAGTCTAAGATGTTTGTGTTATTTTGCCCTTTTTACAATATATAATATTAGTCTCAATTGTCCCCGAATGTTTCTGTGAAACTTCAATATCCCCCACAGATCATTTATTTGATCATTTTCAAAATGGCAGAAACGCCTCATTTTCTTATCTCTTTAGTTCAGTTGTTCTAATAAGAAGAATTTTCTTACTAGGATCCTGCTTTTAAATGTTCTAACAGGAAGAAAAGCATGCTAATAACACTGTCTGTTTGGCATTCGGCTTGTTTATCATTATTCGGTGATCGTGTGCACACACCGCTAAAACACATTTATGTTTAAACAACAAGTAAAAGTGGATTAAGCCTAATAAGTGCCCTTTAAAGCGAAGTATTACCATTAACAGGTATGGGAAGGACGTTGGCGAGTTATTCCGTACCATCTTCTCCCTGACTGGCTGAAGGACAATGATTACCTGCTGCATGGACATCGCCCACCCATGCCGTCCTTCCGTGCCTGCTTTGGGAGCATCTTCAGGATTCACACAGAAACTGGAAACATCTGGACACACCTGCTGGGTCTGTGCTTGTTATATTTGACGTTGACATGATAATGCTAAAATGTATTTTTAATTATTTTATTTTCTGTCTTTTGAAGTCTTTGATGAGCATAGAAATCTTTTTGGAACAAAAGTCTTTACTGTTACTTTTAAACAGGGGTACGTCAGTATAAAACCCCGGTAGCTTTTAAGAAAGATCAATTGAAAGATATTTGTAATTTGATAATCTGATATGTTTAAATCACTGCCCTGAGGATGACACAAAGTACACTACTTAGACTTTTAATGTCACAGTAACCTGCAATTATGTTTCTGGTATGTAGTTTGAAAGGCTAATTCAGCTATCGCATTGTGTCCCTACAGGCTTGATTCTGTTCCTGTGCTTGGGCACGCTGACAATGCTGCGGCCAAACGTGTCCTTCATGGCGCCCGTACAGGAGAAGGTGGTGTTTGGGGTGTTCTTCCTGGGTGCAGTTCTTTGTTTGTGCTTCTCCTGGCTTTTTCACACTGTCTACTGCCACTCAGAAAAAGTCTCCAGGACTTTCTCAAAGTAAGTGACACCAGTTTTTATGCCCTTTGTGTGTAGGCATTTTATGAGAGGCACATTAGGTGGCAGCAGGTACATTGATTGGCCAAGAATTTGTAATATATATATTTTTAATGTTTTTGAAACTAGCCTCACCAAGGCTGCATTTATTTAATAAAAATGACCAAAATATTGTGAAATGCTAAAATAACTGTTTTCTACATTTTTAAATGTAATTTATTACTACAATGGCAAATTAATACTTTTATTTAACATGGATGCACTAAATTTGTCAAATGTGATATGAACTTTTTTTATTTGAAAATTACTGAAAATTTATTTTTTGTTCTTCTGAACATGTCATTTACCAAAGTAAAAATTTAGCTTTTTTTTTCACAAAAATATTAAAGGAGTAAAATGAAAATTCTGTCATCATTTACTCACCTCTAGTTCCAAACCTGTATGAATAATTTTTTTCCACCGGGGGTAAAAAGAATCCTATGGAAGTCAGTGGTGACCCAGTCTGGTTGCAAACTTTATTCAAAATATCTTCCTTTGTTTTCAGCAGAACAAAGAAATGTAAAAATCCCTGCCTTTTCGGCAAAATTCTCAGTTTTAAAACCAAAACAGGTGACCCACGTGAATCGTGTAGATCTGATGAGGGGGTGGGGGGGACTTGGAAAAGTCAGTCTTGGATGGTTTTTATTGATTATTTACAACTTAATATAAAGTGGATTTGAGCCATTTCAAATTGTCAAAGCTAAGCACCATCCACTGACATCCAGGGAGCCATTTCTTCCTGCGGGACAATCCGCGTGGGAGAAGACCACCGGGAAGTGATCCACTATTTCATTTCGTGGTGTTTATGTATCACCAAAGGCTTAGGGGCCGCACAAGCTCTTTATTGTCAATGGAGCCGTGCAGTTTAAAATCCAAAGCATAAATGTTTTTGTAACTGACAGCATTATATTTAATGCTAAAGCGCATACAGCGTAAGTTACATTTAATGCTAATGTATCGTTAACACTAATACAAACATAATTTTAGTGTGTTAGGGCAGAACGATGCAGCTCTGGTTAAACAGCTGGATTTGGTCGTGGCCATGACAACCTTGGTGGAAGAATAAACTAGTTAAGTTACCGCATGTCCACTAATGAAGCGTAATATTTATTTATTCCCCCCCACCTCCCGGCCCCATCAGAGACCACATCACCCCTCGGGCACCCTTCTCACCTTTTTCACCCCTGACCCATTTTCATGCCTGTATACAGGTTTGGAACTACTTGAGGGTGAGTAAATAATGACAGAAGTAAAATCTTTGGGTGTACTATTTCTTTAAGCAGCACAACCGATTTGAGCACTGGTAATAATAAGAATTTTTTCAGCATCAAGCATATTAGAATGATTCGAAGCATCATGATTGAGTTTTCTTTTACTCCTGTAGGTTGGACTACTCTGGTATCGCATTGTTGATCATGGGCTCATTCGTTCCATGGCTGTACTACTCATTTTACTGCTCCCCTCAGCCGCGGCTCATCTATCTTTCTGTTGTATGTGTGCTGGGTGTCGCTGCTATCATTGTGGCCCAGTGGGACAGATTCGCCACCCCTCGCCACCGGTCCACACGTGCAGGTAACATTCTCACCCATAGACATATATAGGTAGACGCCCCATCGACCGATGCTTCCTTCTGGCGCTGACGAGAAATGTGGTCAGCATCTTAGACCGGTCACCCGCTCCACTCAGTGTAATCTGTTTAGCAGGAGTAATAAGCTGTCAACGCATTTAATTAA
>JAUCNO010001851.1:12587698-12616627 GCA_032353835.1 Enteromius viviparus
CACTGATTACTTTACATTCTATCAGAGTTTCATATCTTTAGCGTTGTCCTGTGAAAAGATATAATAAAATATTTACAGAAATGTGAGGGATGTACTCACTTTTGTGAGATACTGTATATATATAGTGCACCGACTGAACTCACTGTACTTCTGTCCCTCACAATCCTTTTGCTTTAAATATGGTTTCTACTCTAAACAAAAATGCAGTTACTTATGAGAGATTATAGAAAATGTCAAAATATCTGAGATAATTAACTTTGTACACTAGTACTTTTTTCAACCAGCATGCAATACAGTCTTATTAATCAAACAATCTAAAAAAGTTAATTTATGTCAAAGTCTTTTTAAATTGTACTAATATTTCACAATATTACTGTTTTTACTATGTTTTTCATAAAATAAGTGGTATTGTATGTGTGAAGACTGTGTTTGTTGTATGTGTTAGGGGAGAACCTAAGACCTGGTACGGTGCTCCTGGTTTTGCCGCTGAGCAGTTGGAAGCAGTCATGAAGAAACTGGCCCCAGAACTGTTTGAGTCTCAGCCAGACCTTCTACACCAGCTTGTCACAATCATGAACCCCAACACACTCATGGCCCATGGAGTACCAGTGAGTAACATTTATACACATAATCACATGCTCGCATGGAGCACCTGTAAGTAACACTCTTTCTTTCTTTCTTTCTTTCTTTCTTTCTTTCTTTCTTTCTTTCTTTCTTTCTTAGATTTACAGAACCAATCAGTGCGCAGGAGAGTTCGTCATCACTTTCCCACGGTCCTATCACAGCGGCTTCAATCAGGGCTTTAACTTTGCAGAAGCTGTGAACTTTTGCACAGTGGACTGGGTGAGTATCTGTACTGCTGTTACACTAACTGTTATCGATGTAAATTTCCTTGGGCTGGTCTCAGAGCTGAGTGTGTTAATTTTTCTTCCTCATGATTTGTGTTGTGAATTGGGTTTGCAGATGCCACTGGGGCGTCAGTGTGTGGATCACTACCGCCTGCTGCACCGTTACTGCGTGTTCTCTCATGATGAGATGGTGTGTAATATGGCCATGAAAGCTAACAGCCTGGACCTGGTTCTGGCATCAGCCGTACAGAAAGACATGCAGCTCATGATCAAAGAGGAGAGAGAACTGCGGGACAAAGTCCGTAAGATGGTGAGAGAACACAAACAAAACCTGTCAAATCTGTGTGCGAGAGACACCATTTGTGTGGATGACACTATATCGCAAATATATTCAACCATGCTCATTAGTCTTCTCACTCTGAGAAAAACAAACAAATATGGAAGTGTGTAGTAAAATATGCAAGTCAATACTAAAACAATTATCCTCACACTTAATGTGTAATAAAATCTCCTTGCATTATAAAATAGCATTATTTAATACCTTGTATAGCTTTTTCCTGATTTCCATGAGCATTGACAACCCAAAATGAATGATCTATTATATTGGTCATTTTAATTGGTTACAGATGTTAGTAATGTCTGAATGTGCTGTTTTTCCTGATTCTCTATTAATGATCATTTGATCATATTTCTCTCTTTGTATAGGGGGTGGTTCAATGTGAATTGTTTGAATACAACCTGCTGGCAGATGATGAGAGACAGTGCGTTAAGTGTCGCACCACCTGTTACCTGTCTGCTCTCACCTGTCCCTGCAGACCAGGTGTCCAGGTGTGTCTACACCATGCCCACGATCTCTGCTCCTGCCCTGTTTCCAACTACACACTCAAGTGAGTCTCTACTTCTGCTTTTTAGTACTCCTCAATGATCAGGCTACAAGATACAGCAACTGGCCTTCTATTTATATGGACCTTTAATTCATTTGATTATGATTAAACAATTATATTTTTATTGAATCATTGAAGTGGTTCAACTCTTAAGCCCAGCTCACTGTGCGAGTTTTAGCCACAATTTGGCCATCCGAGACACATTTTGAAAATCCTAAAAGATTCCTATGATCCAAGGGTATCTGCAGTCTTTGATAGTTAGTTTGACATGTTTACAGACAGCCGATTAATGGCCGTTGCAATCAAATTTGACCTCCACCGAAATTCTAGCAGTGTCTGAATATTTTGCGCATAGTCCTGCAGTCAAACATCAAACGTTTTGCGTATTTCAAGACAAGACGTACTTCTATATGCTATAAACTCCTGTGCTCTCGTCGCAAAATTAATCTAATATGTTGCCTTTGCCACTGTTTTCATGTGGGTGTGTGGTGCTGCTTATAATATTCTTCTTAAATACGCTGGTTTTGCCGTTTATATACATTTCATGATAACCATCATTTCGCTTGCAATGCAGCTCGTGGTCACTTGATTAATTTGTGGGTTGAAGTAAAACTGGCAACAATTTTTTTTTAACAAGTCCTGACTGCAGTACAGTCTGACATTAGTAGCCTAACAACTAAGATCGCAGAGTGTGACATGATCACCATGTTCGTACAATCCTAAAGGACTTTTATTTTGAATTGCACAGTGCCTGGCTTTAATCAGTGCTTCAGATTCAAATATAGTTTCGATATTGTTGGCTGTGCCTTTTGGGAATTTTTTTTTCTTAAATGAAGCTCTGGTGAAAGTTCCACTCAATGTTATGCTCAACCACACAGTTATCGTTTCACACTGGATGACCTTTACCCCATGATGAACGCTGTGCGGCAGAGGGCGGAATCCTACGATGAGTGGGCGTCGCGAGTGACGGAGGTCATGGAAGCGAAGCTTGACAAGAAACGCAGTGAGTTTCATTATGAACATTTCCAAAACCGATAGCAGCTTCTTTCTGAATTAGAAGCCACTTTCAGCATGTTTCATTTTTATTGTTATTTATAATAATGCTAACAAATTTTTAACAATGTAACTTGATGACACATTTCACTTAAAATTGTTTAATAGTAGACAATCATGAAATCTAAAACACATTTTATATACTTAAATGTTTCCGATATCCCAGGGCACATTGTTATTGGCATGACATTTATAAATAAAAAAGAGTAGAGTATATACATACTCCTTCCCTTTTTTGCAGAGGGTAATATTAATTTTTATCCCATCTTTGACCATAAAAACCTAAATTGTGGAAGTGCCACGCTACATAAATTCTATTTCAGTCATAAAAATGTTACATCACTCAAGTTAATTGTGTTTAAGTACCATGTCATTAGTTTCACTTCTGCTACTGGCCTCTCAATGTAACCCCTCTCTCTATCGCTGTAGATGTCATCGTGTTTCGTGACCTTCTGGAGGAGTCTGACGAGAAGTCGTTCCCAGAGAATGATCTGTTACGTCAACTGAGGCTGGTTACTCAAGATGCTGAGAAATGCTCGTCTGTTGCACAGCAACTGCTAAATGGCAAGAGGCAGACCAGGTACATGCACACAAAACCACAAAGAGACTAGAATGAGTTGTACTCAAACCAGCTACAGTTACAATGCAGTTTAAAAATTAGTCCATGCGTTTTTTTAGTCTTATACTCACAAAACCTGCATTAAAAAAACAAACTGTAAAATGTTAATATACATTTTTACATTTCTATTATAATATAATTCCAAATGCATTTTATTCTGGTGATGGCAAGTAACAATGTACTCCAGACTTACTCCAGTGTCACATGCTTCTTTAGAAATCATTTTAATAGGCCCGATTTGGTGCTTCTTGCTAAAAACTAGGGATGTCCTGATCAGGTTTTTTGTGCCCCTGATTTAATCAGAGTCATTAAATATAATACGGAGTATACGAAGATCCAGTTTGACGTGTTGTTTGGATAATTCCAGTAAATTAAAGTTATTTAAATTAATTCAATATACAGAGTTGTGCAGAGAGAATACGTTTTTTTATATAAAACACGCTCTATGCAGGATCTTTGAGATTGGCTCAGGACGTCCCTTTATGCATTTGTTAATGTCTGTCTGTCCTCATTTATCTGCAGGTATCGCACAGGCGGGGGTAATTCTTCTAATCAGCTCACAGTGGAGGAAATGAGATCATTTGTCCGCCAGCTTTATAACCTGCCCTGCAGCCTAACACAAGCACCGCTTCTGAAGGTGACTGACACACACACACACACACACACACACACAGAAGTCGTTATAAGATGCAGGCAATCTTTCTGAAAATTGAGGCAAAGTTCGTCTCTAAACATCTCATATAATACAAGCTATTAACTCTCTCTCTCAGGAGCTGCTGAACAGCATTGAGGATTTCCAGCAGCACAGTGAGAAGCTTCTTTCTGATGAAGTGAGTGCAGATTCTGTTAGCAAGATCGAGTCCTTGCTGGAGGAGGGCTCTCAGTTTGACGTGTGTCTTCCGGAGTTGCCGCTGCTGCGGGAGCGTCTGGAACAGGCCCGGTGGCTGGCTGGAGTTCAGCAGGCAGAGGATCCAATATCAAACCCCTGCGGTCTCTCTCTGGACAGCATGCGCCGGCTGATCGATCGAGGGGTCGGACTGACACCGCACCCCTGTACCGAACGAATGATGGCTCGGCTGCAGGAACTGCTCACAGTTTCAGAGGAGTTGGAAGAGAAAGCACAGGCACTACTGAAGGCCAGGTGGGGGCAGCACTGAATGAAGACTCTTGCGCAGATAACACAATCATAAAGCTACCCTTCGTTTACATTGTCACAGTAAAGAATCCCCTTCATGAAATATTAAGTGAGCTATAAGACCTATTTGTATTTTAATGTATGTATTTATTTGTACACCCCATTTTGAAGTTCTTTGGAGCTACATTTATTTATTTAATAAGTTTGGGGGGGGGGGGCATATAAATAATAATAATGCAAACTTAATGTGCAACAATTATATTATATTTTTATTTAAATTAGAGTATCAGTCTATACATCTCTCTCTCTTTCTCCATATTTATTTACTCATTTATTTGATTTATTTTATTTTTAGACATTTTAGTTGCCAGCTATTATCATAATTGTGTAGGGTTTTTGGCCATTGCAGTGGGTTCTCTGGTCTCAAGCCATAACAGGATCTGCTAGTGACTTTATACGAAACAAAAACCTAAGATCAATTTCAATAGCCAATTCATGACTGCATTAGGAAACCAGTTCAGGGTAAACCGGAGGGTTGGAAATGCAAAGCAGCCCTTAATTGTGACTGATTTAATTCCTGCGGCGCATGCTGTGAACCGGCAGGAGGCACCACAAAGTGATTGAGTAATGATTTGAGTGACATTTGTTAATGTTTTCACTTTTCTTTTAGGCCTCCAGAGAGTTTAGAGACGCTCAGTTCCACGTTGACTCAAGTGGGCGGGGTACCAGCATACCTGCCAAACTGCCTGCTACTGCAAGACACCGTGAACAGGGCTAAAGAATGGCTCCAGGAAGCTGAGGATTTACAGGTTGAGTACTTTACATTAGAGTTAGTTTGTATGCATTCTACATGCCAATAAACATGAGACGATACATGCTTTTGAAGATTTAACTGTCTGAACTGTTAATGGCTGTTTTTTATTCATTTATTTTTTTTTGTGTGTGCGGTGACAGGTCGGAGGTCAGACTCCAGTTCTCAGCCCTCTCTCTGATATGGTTCTGAGAGCTCATGCTATTCCTGTGCGACTGGAGCCTCTGGACCAGCTGGAGGTTCTGGTATCTGAGGTGCAGGCCTGGAAAGAGTCGGCTGCTAAAACCTTCCTCGTCAAAAACTCTCCTTTCACACTGTTGGAGGTTAGACTGCTCATATCATATAAAATTAATGGGAAATATTCTGTTGAAGAATTTAAGCTATTTAATTCAAGTGAATTGATGCTATTTAATTTTTGTATTTCCAAAAAATTTAACTTAAAGAAAAGTAAAAAAAAAAAAAAAATACATCATGTCTTCATTATTTTAAAAAATAAATATTAAAAAACTATTATTTTTATTTGAAATGATTTAATTTTAAATTATTTATTAACATTATTTATTTGAATTTGAGGTTTCCTTTATAATACATTTTTTTTGTGCAAAATGTAATTTTATATTTTATATAGTTTTAATTTTAAGCTTAAATATTTTCATAATTCTTTCATAATGAAGGTTTATAAATAGTTGTTGTTGAGGTGATTTATGGGTCTGGTCACCTGTGCAGGTCTTATGTCCGCGATGGGAAGTGGGCAGCTCTTTAAAGAAGAAGTTGAGGAAGATGAAGGGAGAGTGTGTGTCATCAGGGAAGAAGAAACTTGTGAAGCTGGACAGCGTGAGTGATGTTGAGAGAGCACTTTCAGACAGCAAAGACTCTGCGTCGGCTGTGAGTTTACCATACGCTACATTCCAGACAAATGTCAGATAAACGAAAGCTTCTCTTTCTCATTAATCCTCTTTTCTTTCTCTCAGATGTTTACTCTGGCTGAGGTTCGTTTAAAAGAGCTGGAGTCGCTATGCTCTCTTCGTGCAGCTAACGAATCGAAGCTTCTGCCTACAGCGGACTGCGCTGCTCTCAAAGTGTGTGTGTGTCAGAAACCACCCATGGGCGCCATGCTGCAGTGCGAGCTGTGTCGAGATGCTTTCCACAGCGTGTGTGTACGTGGACCCTCTGATCCCCTTGACCCCGAAGCCTGGCTGTGTCCGTTATGTTTACGTTCGACAAAGCCACCACTGGCCAAGATTCAGGCCCTTTTGTCCTCACTGCAGCGGATCCGTGTGCGTCTTCCAGAGGGTGACGCTCTTTGTTATATGATTGAACGCATTGTGAGCTGGCAGCGACGGGCACGAGAGGTCATAGACTCATACGATCACTCGCTGACCTCTCAGGATTACAGAGGAGCTTCACCTACACAGAGCCACAGGACAACTGGCCACAAAAGGAAGGTTAGACATTAAATCACAGACTGTTAGCAGTTAGATGTCTCGTTTGAAATCTAGTTTAGTTTTCTTTTACTTTTTTTGTAGTGTATTATTATTATTATTATTATTATTATTATTATTATTATTACTTTTTAATTTTTTTTTCCTTTTTATTTTGCTTTGCTTTATTTCACTTTTATTTTATTTAGTTTTTGTTTTTTCTATTAATGTTTATAGACAGATTTTATGTGTAACATTTATTTTTTATATTTATTTGAAAAATTTGTGATTATATTATATTATATTATAGTTGTTACATTTAATTTTTTGTCATTGTTTTATTGTAGCCACTCTGTGGATCTCCATCTCAGTGTCAGGACTGGGGTGTTTCTGGGCAAGAACAGTCAGTGTTTTACACAGAGCAGCGTTGTATCCCTCTCCAGGGTCTGTATCATTCTTGCATACACACAAACCCAAAGAGCATTTTCATAATTATGAACTTCTATTATTACTGCTTATGTTATAAAATGAAACTGTATGTGTGTTTTAGGTCTCAGTTCGGAGGTGGAGGAACTGATGGTGGAGGGTTTGCTCCTGCAGGTGTCTGTCCCTGAGACCCAGCAGCTCTACAGACTTCTGCTGTCTGGCCCCCCGACCACAAACACGTCCCACACAGAACATGAACCCTACCTCACACCAAAACACTCGTCACCGCAGAGAGAGGTAAGCAGTGTGAGGCGGTGCATGCATCTTTTCTTTTGGGCTATTAGTAGTTAAAGCTCAGTCACTAATTAAGAGAAACTGTCAGGATTTATGAGTAAAATCTGTTTTTCCTTTGGGACAATACATAAACTTTGAAACAAACTAACTCGGAGCTCAAAGGTCAGCAGTATTATATGCTTCTGTAGAAGCTGTGTTTGATAACTACACACTGGCCATATTCCTAAAGAAAAAGCCTTCATTGAATCCACCAATCAAAAGAAAGTTGCTGTTACTATGGAAACAAGAATCCTGGCAAAAGCCGCAAGTTCTCATTCTCATAAATCATGAATTATATATGTAAATCAGTTCCCTGCTCTCTCAAACAATGTATATTGAATCAAGTATTCAAATACATCGTATTGTATACTTATCATTATACATTTTAATACATAATTTGTTTCAATGTTTCAAGTGATGCATTGTTCATACAGTTATTTATTTATTTTTATTTTTTGAAGCTGCTTTCTTTCTTTATAACAAACTTAGATGTTGTGATTTATGTTGGAGCTGGTTGGTATAAAAGATTTTCACCCAAAAATGACTCACCCTCACGTTGTTTCAAACCTGATGATATTATGAAGAACCAAACAGTTGTTGGTCCACAGACTTCCACAGTAGGAAAAGCACTATGGAAGTCAATGGGGACCATTAACTATTTGATTACCAGCATTCTTCAAAATATCATCTTTTATATTCAGCATAAGAAAGAAACTGACACAGATTTGGAACGATAAGTAAATGATGACAAAATTTTCATTTTGTGTTTATTCAATCCCTTTGGACATATAATGCATAATATTGTTAAAGAAATCTCTATTTTGTTTTTGCAGGATTCTTTGAATAGCAAATTCTAATGAAGAGCATTTATTTAAAATAGAAATCTTAGTAACATCTCTTTTAAGTGTTTTTGTCACTTTTATTATATAACGTAATCATTTAATATTTAACAAGTTAAGAATTTGAATGAATCACTTCTCTCTGTCTTCCTCTTTTCTCTGTAGGGTGATGCAATCACTTCAGCAGAAAAGAAAGCCAAGCGGCGATTGAACAGAGAGGAAGCCGAGATCAGGGATAGAGGGATAAAGCCGAAAAGCAAGAAGCAGCGGATGGGTACAGAGAAGCGACGAGAAAGGAAAGCAGCATCTGTCTCTGCATCAGATGTGTCTCAGTCAGAAGACTCTGAAGAGGATATGACCCAGTGTCCAGCAGAGAACTGTATCCAGCCGGAGGGGGAAGAGGTGAGCAAGTGAACGAAGCGGCTAAGTGCGTTTAAGTGTGTTTGAATGCGTTTTGACCGGTTTCTCTCTGCTTTAGGTGTACTGGGTTCAGTGTGACTGCTGTAACCGCTGGTTCCATATGATATGTGTGGGAGTATCAGCAGAACTCGCAGCCGAGGAGGATTACGTGTGCGTGACCTGCAGCACAACTAACGCAGGCCGGCGGAAGTGAGTCGGACGAGGGAGGCAACCGCTCTCCCACCCTATCCTCCTCCATCCCTTCTCCTGGATGTGTAACTCGCCCTCCCCGTTCCCTAACCTGTGACCTCTGACCTTTGTAACAACGGTGCTATTTTACTCTTTGTTGGACTCTGTTGTCCTGAATGATACTATTTGGTCACGTTTTTTGTATTTTTACAGCTTTTTTCCTTCTGTCGAACTGTTTGTGATTGTCTAAAACAATGATAAATATGCTAAATGCTGAATGAATATAGCGGTGCATGGGTTTGTGTTTGTGTGGATTTCTGGTGTGGAGGAGGGACGCTCTCGTGAATCGCAGCGAGGGTCGTCTTTTCTGCATGCGCAGCCAGAAACGGCACAACACGGACAAATGAACAGTTTTCACCAAATACAATAAATAATAAATACAGAGAAATTATTTTTTGGAAACTTGTCGTTTCAGTACACAGGCATCTGGGATTCTCTCCGTTGTGATGTTTTATTTCCTTTTGTAGATTAGTTTTATTTATCGGAGCAATAATGTTGTTTGGAAGTTTCAGGAGGTTTCTGCGGTCTCAGTTGTGCTGGTGCTTTTAGAGATGGTGGTCAGATATTCAGGATGTGTAATGGACACACACACTTAAGAATTGTAGCAGACAGAAGAGTGTAATGAACTGCCACAAAACCTGCTCAAGCCGTTTTGAAGGTTGAGGGTGGGGGGTGTTAGGGTTTGGGGGTTTTACTAGCTTGTTAAAAATGTCCCAATTTATAGTGTGGAATAAAACTCTTTGTTCTAATATCAGACAAAGTCTCTTCCCTTCTTCATTTACTGGTCACTGGTGTGTTGGTGCATATGATTTCTTTACATTGATTAGTAATATTAGCAATATTTATATACTATTACAGTATTTTTGTTTTAATTTTTATTGTAGTAATTGTGTGCATTTGTTATTTTTATTTGTTTTCAATTATTTCTATTTTCAGACATGCACAGTCAGAGATGCCCTCAAGCAAGCATTTTTTAGGCTCTAGTGCCTCCCTTGAAATTGCTATAGTACAAAATAATTTTTACTTAATTTATTTTTGATTGTTTGCCATTTTTGTCATAATGTCACTTTTTTTCCCACATAAAGCACATATTCCATGTATACCAAGAGGGGAAAATTTAAAATCTGCATGTAATCATTACACCAACAAAGAAATTGTTTATGATGCAACACATTTTAGGAGCAACTTAACATTCACCTATTATTTAGTTACAAGTAATAGCTATTAGAGATGAGGAATAGTAAAAAATATGAAGAAACCCAAACTAAGTATTAAACAATGATCTAAGATAACCTAAAAACGAACCTCACCGTGTAATAATGATTGCTGCGAGTAGTTTTCATGGTTTAAAAGCTAAAAAATAAAGCTATAATGTAAGTTGTGATAACTAAACTTTTTTTGCAGTGGTAAATTAGTTGAAACAAAAAAAAACATGAAAAATAGGTAAAGCCTTTCCATGGTTTATTTGTACCCTACATATACCATACATGGTTATTTTTTAAGTTACCATCACATAAACTAAAAAAAGCAACCTCAAAGTCTCGCTCTGAGGTCACGTGACTCTTGACTGTTAGTCCAGTAATGTTCTAAAATCTTCATGGTGACATCACAAACAGAACCCCTACATTAGCTTATGAACTGGTCAAGTATTTTTTTTTTTACCTTCATTTTTGGAATCAGGCATTGGACACAGAAAAGCAGAGAGGATACGCATGTGCTCCTCTCAGCACTGGACCATGACTCGTACTAAAGGGAAGACCAGAGTTACTATAGACTGGATGGGAAGGCGACCAAGGGTCTCCATGTACAGCTTCATGTAGGATTGCTGTCTAGAATGGTGCTGGGGGGTGTTAGGTAGTGTCTCCCCACACCACAACTAAGGGAATGACCCACGGCGTCAGGTTGTGTGACGCCCTCTCACCTTCAGCACCAGAGCGAGATGATGCTTTATATCTTTCACTGACAGTGAAGATCAATAGTGAAGGCTTCGCTTTGTGGGAGTCTGATGGTGTTCTTGCGGTTCGCGGACACAGGGATCCCAAAGTCTCCTCTCTGATGATGGGTCCCTGGTGATCCGTGACAGTGTTGGATCTAACCCAGGAGGAGTGGATGGTGGGGTGTGTGTGGGAGAGAGGGAAGAGGGTGTGGGTTTATGGATCTGGCACACCCCGGGAAAGAACGGGGGTTATTTGTCTGTAAGCAGTTTGATCATCTACAACAGTGTTATTGTCAGAGTGAAAACACACACACAATATAAAAATTAAAAAAAACCAACAGCAATAAAATAAAGATTAACAAAAAATGAACTAGGGGTAGTCAATTCCTGGTGTGTGACAGTAGTTTATCTTCTATCTGATACATTTTAATTAAATGAGTAACCTTTGCAGTAACACTTTAGAATACTGTTTCTTTCTGACTGTATAACTAATAAGAAATTATTCATTAACACTTAACTCACTACTGCTAACGACTAAGGACGTTGTGTTAACTAATCAGTATGTGATACAATTTTATGATTGTGTTATGTAACAGTTAGCTAATCAATAACTAATGTATTCTGCCATACCTTCTGAAGAACTAATACTAGTTAAGGTTCAAGAAAAATAACTATGAAATAACTACTAATACAGTATATATACAGTAGCAACTTTGTTACAGTCCACTACTATAATTAGCTAAAATGGGTTATCTTTTTTAGCTTTTTTGTATTTTCACTTTCCCTCAGTTCTTGCTTTACATGCAGGAATTGAATTACTTTTATATGCTGTGGAGGCACACTTACATTTTGTACAAAACACTCGCAAAACAATTCTTTTCACAGGCAAAACCTCTATAAAATGTATTGCATTTTCATACTACTACTATACTAACATTCATATGAAAGGACCACAGTTCAATGTAATTGTGTATGACTGTTCATTAGTTACTTCATAGTTATTTTTCTTGAACCTTAACTAGTAGATTATTAATATTCAGGATGTGTGATAGAATATATAGTTGTAATTGATTAGTTAACTGTTAACACAGTCATAAAATTGTAGTACATATTGGTTAGTTAACATATACTAGTGAGTTAAGTGTTAATGAACCTGTTAGTTCTGCAATAATTTATTTTTAGTTATGCAAGTAAGAAACAGTATTCTAGTGTTACCCAGTAAATAAATGATCAGTTTTAATAATTTCGCTGTTATGCCAAATGAGCACACATATGACACATGACTGGTGAAAGCGCTGCCAACTAGCGGTGAATCATGTGTATCATTTCATCTGGCAGCAGAAACACAGTCCTTCAAAAACAAACAAAACACATTTCTCCATTGCTAACACTCTGGAACTGTCTCAAGCTGCCTAAATTTCGAAAATATGCATTAAATTCTCAAAACAACACACACACAGTTCACGTTTTTACACGTTAATTTTGTTTTTCATGTTTTTAACAAACCACTACACAGACAATAGCCCCATTTTGCACAGGTTCAATCACGTTTTCCTTCAGAAAATACAAAGCACTTAGCATAATGTAATTAACTCCAGCATCACACAATGGACACAATTCATCAATTTATCCATGTAAGGTTAAAAAGGTAGTAAAAGCACACTGGTCAGAACTCCAGGATTACCACCAACCCTGCTGGAAAAAAAACAGTATATACTCGTTTTTAGGTAGGTTTTGAAGCTGGGATGCTGGTTTATGCTGGCCCTTTGCAGGTTTAAAATGGTTTATGCTGGTTTGCCAGCACGTGGCCAGCAAAACCCAGCAAAGGACCAGCATAAACCAGCATCACAGTTTTGTTTTTGTTTTTTTTCAGCAGGGAAGTTAAGGCAAACAACACAGCAGGTGATGAAAGAGAGAGAAAAATAAACTGACAAAGAAGAATTGGAACTTTTGTGATTTCTGTCAATGGTTTTTGGAAAGTGAAAGAAATATTGCATTCTTATAAACTTGCAAGAAAATGATACTGGAGGACCACTTGTGTAAAAATGGGGTACCCGATCTGTGTACAACGCTCTTTTTGAGCTTGCGCGCAGGCTCCACGCGGTCACGCAGCTGTGAAGGATCGCGCGGAATGTGTCTTGGTGCTCGGGCTTGAGCTAGAGCTCGTGAAAGGTGCTCTGAGCGTGAGACCCTCTGCACCCCTTTTATTATGGATTTTATCAAATATAATCTTTGAACTGAGTCAGCTGCATTCCCGTAGAATAAAACGTTATACTTGACCAATCAACATTTAATATTTCCAAAGACAATGTCCAGACCACAGGTCTCGGAAAGCCAAGGGAGCGATGAGTCGGACACGGAGCTGCTGCTCGAGACGCTCACGCCGGAGGAAGTGGAGGAGCTCGAGAGGGAGCTCGTTTACATCGACCCCGACCCTAATGTACCGGTAGGACTCCGCCAGCGGAACCAGACAGAAAAGGTACCGTCCAGAGGATATGACAGAGGGGCAATGCTCGACTACTGTGAGCGGGAGACCAAGAAACTAATCCGGAGAGAGCTGAGCGCAGAGGTGATGCTAATAATAATAAAAATTGCAATTAAATTTATAGTTAAATTTAATTATTGTATATAAAGTGGTTGTTTTTATTTTACTTTGCATCTTTTTTCTTTATAATAATAATAATGACAATAATTAATACTAATAATAATTACTACTACTAGGCTAATATTACATAAATAAGTAATGATACATTTCTTATAGAGGATAATGCTTACTGTTTAGGTTTCTTAATAATTTGACTCATTTTAAACTTCACCACTGGATCATTTTAATGTTTCGATTCATAATTCCAAAATTAGCAGATGGATTTATTTCATGCACCTGTGGTCATTTGTAATTCAGTCTCCGGCCGTTTAAGATCTCAGCATTTTTTGTGGGCCTGTGAACACAATGAATGTCTGATTTAACACAGAGATCCCTGTTAATCAGGGCCTGGCATGCTGTCATGGTCTCATGTATCAACACCCATTTTTCAGCACACACATGGCCCACAAAGGGACCCTAATGGCCTATAATGTTGCCATCATCTGTTGGTGATGACGTTTTATTTACTTTGGAGTTTGGTATGACTGTGCTGTATATTTACAAAACACTTTGTACTTTTTAAGTCTGATTTAAAACAACAAATTTGTGAAACATTTCTGACAGGAAGTCGTTATATTAGAGCATAGTTAGATATCTCCAAATATTACATTTTTCATGCTCATCTGTTTGGAAACAGTGTAAACTTCTCTTGGGTGAAAATCCTGAGCGTGTAATTATTCTTTACAGCCTAATGTCTTTATAAACAGTTTTTATAATAGTTTAGTTTATTGTTGTCTGGTATAAACATTCTCGCTCCTTTTGGTACGGTGATGGTTATTTGTAGTTGGTACTCCATTTAAACTATGCAAAACAAACATGTGACACTGAAGCTGCTGTATTAATTCAGTTTGGGTCAACTTTAAAATGATTTTCTAAAAGTTTGCCATAAAATGAATATTTTCTAGAGTAACAGAGCAGTCCAGAGCAGAACAGATCAGACAGATGGTCTGGTCCTTCTGGGATGGTGTTCCTTGTCTTTTTGGAGAGTGCTAGCTGTGTTTCATATGATTAAACAGGTGCTAATGAAGCACTAGTAATGTGAGATGCACTCAAGGGCCCATAAACTACTTTTAAACTCTACTGAGACACCGAAGAGTTTGTTTGAAACACGTTCAGCTGGCAACCGAACACACAATCTCAGAGGAATCTCACAAGTTACTCTCTATAAATGTGGTTCCCTGTATGTATTTAATTTTTGACTAATCCCGAGTTGTAAATATGATCTGTCTTATCTTATTGGTATTCTGCTGAGAAGTTTGTTTAGCTGTGTCATTGTTAATATGCTAACTGGTTAGTCACCATCACACGTATTCAGTAAAACAGCTGTGAGAATGAAATTTATGTTCTGGTAATTTTTCAGTAGCCAGTGGTTAAGAGCGATGCACTTCAGCGGTTTGTGAATGTGTTTACTTAAAGCTTGGTCTCACTGAGGCTCGGAAACTGTCAAGGACAGAATTCCTGATCTGAATGTTCCTCCCTTTGCTGCCTTATAAGGGCACATCTGAGAGTTTTAAGACTTCTTCAAACAATAGCTCACAAATCTGCACAGTATGTTCTTTCCCTTTTAATGACCACTAAAAATAACTTACTCAGTTCAGCTGGGTCCAGCCATTGGCTGTAATTATTCTAGATAAGTTTCATTTGTTTGATGCCCCCACGGATTTAATGGTGATGTTGATATTTATCAATAATTACACCCAAATGAAAGCAAATGGAAACTTATACAGAATGTGATTACAGTGATAAGAAGTAAACAGTCAGACAAAAATTTGCCAAAATCAGATATTTAAACTAAGAAGTGTGCTGTGGTGAATAATGTATTTTGTGTTTGTTGTTCAAAGGGAGGGGATGGCAGAAGGAGAGATCGACTCCGCCGGATGAGAAGCAGAGAGTTTTCCAGATCACAGAGCGGCGATCCTCCTGACATAGAGTGCAGAAATGCAGAGAGCGAAAAAGATCAGGAGAGAGCTAGAAAAAATGATGATGACTCTAAAAATATATCTGATGAAGACGAAAAAGGCAAAGAAACAATAAGGAAGGAGGAGGAAAAGAGAGAAAGAGAGAGGACAGGTAATAAGACAGAATGCGGAAAAGAGCTTTCTAGGAAAGAAAGAGGAAGCAGCAAAACTCAAGACCTCATATCTAAACTGCAAGAGAAAAAGGATGATAAGAAAGAAAGAGGGAGAAAGGAGGAGAAAAAGGTGAGTGAAAACTCCAAAATACTTGCGTATGTCTCCAAACTACAGGAAACCGAAGACCTAAAAGTAAAAGACAACAAGGCAGAAGTTAAGAGACAATATGAGAGCAGAAATAAAACCATAGAAGAACCAAAGAATAACAGAGCAGAAGGAAGAGTAAACCTTAAAGATTTAGAAACAGAGAAGAAAAACAGATCTAGACATATAGAAGAGAGAAGCACAAGAAGAGAGAAAGTAGAGGAGGATGAGAAACATCACTCACAGAGAGATACAACCAGAGCACAGAAAGAGAAAGAAAAAGTAGTGAAACCATCAGAAAACACCGAGGTGAAAATATCTACTATTTCCAGCCACAAAACCACACTGAACTCTTGTGGCGTGGACGACCGTTCTGTTACTACTGAGGAGGACGAGTCTTTTAGCGAAAGTGTGGACAGTGACACTGGCTCTAGCATGTTTGATGACCTTTTGGAGCAGGTTCGCAGCGACGACCCTGAACTTAAAGAGCTCAACGTCAATAATTCAGACGCCATCAAGACGGACACCCTGATACATTTTGCAGAAGGTCTTCGCAGCAACACTCACATCAAAAACTTCAGCCTTGCAAACACAAGAGCGGACGATCATGTCGCGTTCGCCATTGCTGGAACCCTACAAGATAATTCCACCCTGACCAGCATCAACCTCGACTCAAATCATTTGACAGGCAAAGGCATCCTGGCCATCATCAACTCTCTTCAGCACAACAGCACGCTTATGGAGTTGAGGTTTCATAACCAGAGACACATCTGCGGAGGGAAAACTGAAATGGAGATGGCCAAAGTCTTACGTGACAACTCTTCACTGCTGAAGCTGGGATATCACTTCGAGCTAGCCGGGCCCAGGATGACCATGACAAACATTTTGAGCCGGAACATGGACAGGAAGAGACAGCAACGCCTAGAAGCTCAAAAACTCTCCAGACAAGAGACTAACTCCGCACCACGTGAAGATAAGAGCTCACCTGAGAAGAATAAGCCTACAAGATCATCCATCAACACTCAGAAGAAAGACTCTAAATTTACTGCCCTCTCAAAATTCACTTCCGCTCAGGAAACTATCAAAGTTTCGCCCACAAAGTCACCGTCTAGACCCCTCCCATCTGAGGTAACAGGAAAGAAAGAAGGGGCAACAGGAAATCGACAAGCTCCTCCTCCTCCACCCCCTCCTGGCCCAGCATTAGATGTTCAGGCCCTGAGGAGGTCGCTGACCCCGAACTCTCAAAGGAAACCAGACGGCCGTGCAGCTGTCCGACACACAGACAGGAGCACCAGAGATCAGCTTCTAGACTCTATCAGAAACTGCAGCATGAACGCTCTCAAAAAGGTGACACAGACATCACATGTCATAGATGTTACTATGCCAGTACATAAACATAACCATCTTCCTCTCAATAATTAAATGTAAACGCTTCTTTCTACAGCATTTTACTATTTTAATGCAAGTTAAATTCTCTAAACCCAAATGTTGTCTTTACATAAATAATTAAGTACTCTTGACTAAACATTACTTACATAAATAAATCAAAAACCTAAGTTCGTGGTACTTGTTTACCTTAAACATATGTAAACTTAAGATTTCAAGTGTAGTTAACTCAAAATCTTAATTTAATAAAACAGCTCAATCTGGTTTTATTTAATGTGATTGAGTATTCAAGCAGTTCTGCCTGGCAACAAGAGAACTAATGCAGTGATTGGAAATTACAAAAAGCAGGCTTTAATTAAGTTAATTTTGTCTTTAAAAAACAAAACAATCTTTCAAGATCTCAGCATCTTCATTTTCCAGTTTGAGATGAGTTTTAGGACACTGTTAGGGAACGAGTTTGCTCAATCAGTTGAGTTGACTTATTAGGGTCTTCAGTGTAGCAGTTTGTGGCCTCATATTAAACTTTGGTCCCACTTTGCATTAGGTGGCCTTAACTACTTACATTTAAATTAATAATTTGGTACAGTGCACTAATTGTGTACATACTTGTTTTTACACTTGTATTTTTTAAAATACCTATAGTCTATAATTACATCTGTAATTAATTTCTGTAATTACGTTTATAATTCCACTGTTGACCCATACCTTCCACCTTAACCCACCCTTAAACCTACTGTGACAAAGGATACAGGGGCAAGTGAATCCATAGGCAGGGCTTTATTTACAAACATGTTCGTACAGGCTGGGTCAAAACTGAGGCAGAGACACAATAGTCCAGAAAGAGGTAGAGAGGGTCGGTCAATGGGCGTACAATATCCAACGGGGCAAAACCAGAGGGAGAAACCAAGATGCAAGGCAAGGGTAAAACGCTTAATACGAGGTAAAAACGCTCAATACTCAGCGGTTAAACTGAACAAGGGGGCGAAGGTGATTAATTACTAACAGGGAGTAGAGACAGAACAGGGGAAACACTGAAACTGTGGGGAACACACTTCACAATAAGAGTCCTTAGAGTAGAATGGAGAAACAAGACAGGGGTAACACACATAACTGTCTGGGGTGGAATGCCCTCTAGATAATAACACCTACCCATACCACCAACCCTGTCCCTAACCTTACCTGTACCCCACCTCAGTAGTAGCTAAAGGGTTTTGTAATACAATATGACCATAATAAGTACACTTTACTTATTATTACCTTATATAAAGTGTGGCCGGATCAGGAGTTTCGTGAAGCCATGGCGGGTCTGAAGCCTCGGGAGGCCATGGCCAAATCCCCTCCCACCCACCCCTAACATGATCATAACCCTTCTACCCTCCCCCAAATTTTCTTGGGATTTGCTGATCGGGAGTGTTCTGGGGCGTGAGAGTATCCCTTGAGAGGGCAGTCTGGTGGGCACTCAGAAGGGGTTGGCTCTGGAGGGTGCTCTGGAGGCGCAAACTCAAGGGCGGGCTCTTCAGTTGTGAAATCATGCTCACCGCACAGGTCTTCAGAACATTGTTTTAAAACTGTTGACCAAAAATTTATTTTTGCTGTTATTGTTCCTTTAAAAAAAAAAACTAAAATAATTATTAGGGGTGTAACCCCGGTGTCCTGGCCAATTTCCCACTGGCCCTTGTCTATCATGGCCTCCCAATAATCCCCATCCATAGATTGGCTGTATCTCTCTCTCCTCTCCACCTGTAGCTGGACTGTGATGAGCCATTGTCCTGTGGCTGCTGTCGCATTATCCAGGTGGAGGTGGAGAGACTCCCCCACATGTTTGTAAAGCGCTTTGGGTGTATGGCAATTCATTCATTTTAATGATTCATTTTAATGCACTTGGCAGAATCAGGTTAGCGCAGCAGGAATACACCCACAAAAGATGTCGTAAGGTACTGTGCAGATCTTAAATAGACAATGTCAAGATATGATAGAGTCCATTATAAATTAAGTAGATTTAATATAGTAATATACTGTGTGTTAACAATAATTATACTTTTAAAAGTTATGATCACAAATATTGACGTATTACAATTTTTATGATAATTCATAAGATGTTATCATCATATATCTTATTTATAATGCATTATGCAGTCATTGCAGCCTTAAGAGTATCCTTATAATGTATTATAAGTATTAAATAAACTGTGCATTATAGACACAGGCTTCATAGAAAGTGTTACCAAAATTATGTTTACACACATTTTTATATTTATTAATCAGAAAGTTATGTTGTATCATATAATAGTACAGTAATACTTTTCTTCTTTTCAATCTTCCTCTCAGGTTGAGATCCCTAAGCGGTTGAGATAGCACCTTCTGCCTTCCCCTGCAATCCTCCGTCAGGAGTCAGTGAATCCTCCAGATGAGATCCCTCCTTATCTCAGACACTTCCAAGTACAGCCAGTTTGGATTATTTGATTTCAAAGCGTTTGAAGTGGGGCACAGTGTGATTTTTTCAGGACTGTCAGCTAACCAGTCAACGTTCAAGCTGTGAGAGGCATCTGTTGGGGTTTAAGGATCTTCAGAACAAGATTGTTCTCAGCTTTTGGCATACTTCATAATATTCTAAAACATTTAATATTCTAAAGTACAAATCATTACTCTATCTAAAATGTAATATATGTTAAGTAAAGCTCTTAAATATTCTTTAAAAAGTATATCTGCTTTCATTTTATGTGTTTGTTAAATTGTAGGACATCATCATGAGATCTGAGCTTCTGTTTTAAAACTGTTTTATCAACTCTAAACTCTTTTGTTGTTTTTCCCTTCAATGAATGTATTTAAGATGTGAAGTGTAAGTTTATTTTGTGGATAAAGAAGACATATCTAACTGTTGTCTCTGTACCACAATATTATTTTACACAAAAGGAGCAATTCATGTGTTTCACCTACAGGTGGCGGAGGGGACAAACACATCAAATGGAAAGCAAACAGTAGATGAAATATGTGTCGTGGCCCAGAGAGGTTGATACTGGTTTTTCAATCTCTGTCGGGTCAGACAATCAGGCTCAAACAGCAAAGTTTCAGATGTTGAAGGAAATAAAGACTTTATTAAAGTAACAAAGCCGAGAAGAACAGCCCCCACATCAGACTACCTCTGCTCTTGGGTTGTGAATACAGAACTTATTATACTCCTTCAAAGGTGACACCATCAACTTCTCTCCTGATGCTGATTGGCCATCCACCCTTATCTTTGCCCGTCCATATTCTGTTTCTTATACTTCATTGGCTGACCATCGCTATCTTATCGTCTTCCCTGTGTATTATCTCATGGTGGCTCGTTGCAAGGTTGCAGTCTTTGCCAAAAATATAGAGCCTCATTTTAATTGAAGGTTATTTCACAATTCAGATGTCTTTGATGGTCTGCACCTGGCACTAGGCCAATGGAACCTTTTTTGCTCAGTTCATGAGAAGTTCACACAGTTCACTCTTGGTCACTTGGCCACACATTATTCAATATATTGATTGCTTCCATGATTTACATTCTTTTGTTAGTATGACAATATAATTTATATATTTTACTGCTAAAATTCACAATATATGTAATCTAACATTTCAATGCAACTCATGGTCATTTATCTCCAGTAAAAAAAGAAGACATGCTCAATATGTAGATATTGCGGTAAAGCAAAAATAGCTCATAGAAGAATCAGCACATAAAGACACATGATTTACAGAAGAGCAGTTAAATGACTTTGTAAATATATTTTAGAGCAGACTGATGTTTAAAGAAAATCACACCCCGTTTTTTTTTTTTTTTGGAAAAACTAAACGGTTATAGGTGACAGACTGTCTCATTCTTTTCCCTTCACAGTTTTGTTAACACTAAGCTTGCAGAATCAACTACTTGCTTATGCATCACTCAAAAGTGTTAACTCCACTTCTGAATAGCTTCATTTCCTTCCTGAGCTGAAGAAAACAGGTTTGCCCTTGCAGCCATGCCAGTCCACTGCTATACAGTCATTGTTTCCTTTTTTTGTAGGGTAGTCTCTCTCTGTTTCTCTCTGTCTCTCTCAAAAGCAGTGTTCTTCTGTTAACTGAGTGAGAGTCTGTGAGCCGATTTTATTGTTATGTTTTAGATGCTGTATTTTCTTATAAAGATGATATCTTGCTTGAAGTGGATGTGATACATTTAAAGAGAATGAAAGTCCTTCTAAAGATCATCTCTGTTTTTATAGGTAAATAACTTTTTTTCTAGCTTGATACATAAACAGTAATCTTGTATTGCAGTCTTGTGTAAGTTAAACCAAATTAAATGAACTTGGTGACCTCTGAAGTGAACTCTCCTAAAGATAGAGATCAAGTGTTTTATAAACAAACTTCAGTAAGAAATCCACAGATTTTGTGCGTAAAATGATTTTGCCTAATGTGAGCTTTTCAGAAAGTATTTAATACAGTTAATTGAGATTTTAAGAGTTTCAGTTGTCGTTTTTATACTATCTATATAAACGATGTGATTTTAATTGTGTTTTTTGTCTAGTTTTGACCGGAGTGTTGACAAGGTCAAGAAATATTTATGAGGTAACAGAGGGTGATACAGTGGAGATCAGATGTTCATATACAGATGACCATAAATATACACCCAAGTACTTGTGCCGTCATCCCTGTACATCATCTCAGTATGTTTTGATCAAAAGTTCAGAGGTTGATCAGGTGGACTCAGCTGGAAGATACTCTTTGATTAATATTGTGAGTGGACGGTTCTTTACTGTAACCATCAAACATCTCAGACTCAAAGACTCTGGTGATTATTACTGTGGACTTGATCAATGGTTCCGTGACAAACTGGAGAAAGTGATTCTGTCCGTCCGTCCAGGTGGGTATTTATGCAGTTTGTGAATATAATATAGTCTACATTTATCTTCCCAATTAAATATTTCACAAAATTGTTTATTATAGTTAAATTCCTCTTTTTGTGTTTTATTCTCAGTTGCTCCTGTGAGCAGATCTACACACACCCCTGAAAACACACATATACCATCTACATGGACACCAACACTCACCTCGGCAGGTATATCCAGTGAGCAAACTAATGTCAGTTTTACAATACTTAGATTACTAATAATTTAGGCAAAACATATTCAATCTTAGGCCTACTTGTGGGAACATTTAGGAAATTATTTTGTATTCATAATCATATACGCTTCTCTCTTTCTCTCAGCCTCTCTCTCAAATAAATCTAGCTCAAATGAGCTATTTTCTTCAGCATCACCAACTGTCCAGTCAAAGGAATTAACACCACTGGGTAACTCTGGTAGCATTTTTTTATTATTTATTTATTGCATGTATTTTCAGCGGTGACAATTAAAATGTATTTGCAACATTTTGTAATATTACATAGATTTTATTAAAAGCTATTTGAATATTCAGAATATGTACTGACTATTTTTCTCTTTATTTCAGTCAGTGTTCCTGTGCTTTGTGCAGGTGTTCTGGTGTTGCTGTTGTTCGGGGTTCTAGTGGCATTGGTGTCTCTCTGCAGGAAAAGATCAAATTTAAAGTCCACTTGTAAGTCCACACATAAAACACACAATAGTGAATTCACAGTTTCATGAAAGACTATCAAATAATAAAAATAATTTATAAAATGCTAATTTCATCTGTGACTGTTGGATATTTACACATGAGATGAAGTCTTGTGTTCTTTAAGTCACAAGTAATTATTTAATGAAATATGTGAAAATTTGTATATATTTTTTGTACCAAAATCTAAACACTGAATGATGTTGTTTTCAAAAATATTGTTTTGGTTTTGTTGGTATTGTTTTTGTTTGATTCAAAGGTTTTTACAGAGGGAATCTCATTTTGGGACATAATTCAGAAAAACACCAAATTTTCACAGTGTTAAGGGGATTAATACCAAGCAAATTATATAAAACAAATCCCCCTGTAAAAAAACAGGATATAGACAGGAATAAAAATGTAACGTTTGGTGTGCATGTGTTACCTAATTGGAGATATACAGTATGGCTTAGTGTAGGAGTAAAAACTCACTTTGAGAAAAGTGTTATGAAGAAAACACTTAACGGTGTCTTTTGGATGTTTTCTTTTCACTAAAAAACACTTTATGAAAAAACAAAAAGCCCAAAATCTCAAACTCAAAGGTGCATGAAAAAGCAGTGAAAAGGTATGTTTGTGGACATTTTTCAGGTCTCAAACCACCTGCCCCTGAAAATCCAGTTCAAGATTCACCAGATCTCAACAAGGTATGAAAACATCTGCTCTTTATACACAGTTTTACCCTAAAGTACCACCATACAAACCATCTGATTGGGTCTGATCAGGTCAACATTATATCCATTAATACATTTGCTTTGTTGTGGTAAAGCTATTTTAATTTGAAGCTGTTGATTGTACACTGAAATTATGTTTTAGTGTGTCAACGCTTACGTTTCTTTGTTTTTCATCAGGTCTCTCAGACTGTAAATGATGTCTACCACCTCTATGATGAAATTGTGAACGGGTACAGTCTGGCTGGTCCAGCTAGAGATGTCGATTCTTCTACAATGTATTCCACTGTGCAGCGTTGTGATCCTACTCCTCAGAATGATGAGAACACTTTGTATTCACGTATAACACAGCACTGAGTTAACTGACCATCACTGTCACCTATCACAAACTCAATCAGTCACCACATAAAATCACACACCACACTCCAGTCAGCGTTCGAGATCGTTCTTAGCGAAGTGGACTCAATCTTGGCAAGGCCTATATCTTCTAAGACTTACCGGTATACTTACCTTGTGCGTTTCTCTGTCTGACTTTCTATGTCTCTCCCAGGCTCCTTCTGTGTTTCTCCAGCGTCCGTGGATTTGTGGTGTGTGGTTGTGTTACCTCGTTTAATCTTCTCCATAGCTCCTGTGTTCCCTAACGTCCCATCGATCCTGTAACAAACAATTATCAAGATTACTGAGTTGTCTGATATTGCTATAAACTCTCATGCTATTATACTTACCATTGCTGCATCTCCGTCATTCTCTGTCACTCTGCTGCAAAAATAAAAGACTCATATTGTACTTACCACCTGTTTCCTGTCCGCTCATTAACAATGGTGTGTATTATTATAAGACTCTTTTCCAAGCTTCTCTTTTTATTAAGCTCATTTTTTTTTTTTAGAAGGACTACTCAAATACAGATTTTTTAAATATAAATGAAAGAACAGTTTGTTGCCAGTCACTTAGTTTGAAATAAAAAAGCTGTTCAAAAAGTGGGCAAGACCAGTGTGATCGAATCGTGTATAAAATTTGTCCACAAGGTCCACAAATTGGCCCAAGAAAGGCGCCCATGGTTGATGAAGGCTTTCCAGCATGCTTGGCCTTTCTGCGTGTAAAGTTATTCCATTTAGGTTTATTATGTATTAGGTTTATTTAGGTTATTATGACCTCAAATTTAGGCAGAAAAGCAAATTGATTGTTTATCTATTTCTAATTAGTATTCTTCTGATGATATTTGATTATTCTTGTTAACTCTTTATTTTAGATTTACTCATTCATTCGGGTGCTCATGATGCTAGCAAGGATACAACGTAATCTACGTAATCTAAGTCAATAATTACAGAGTAAAACAGAATAAGATCAATTGTAACAATTTATTATCAGTCAAGTAAATATGTATTATGTCAATACTATGTCAATTACATAGTCTATTTAAAAATATCAAATCATATCAATACAAAACATCAAATTCTCAAAGATTAATCTATAAGTAAAATTTGCTTACCTGACCTGAAATACATATGAAGTGTAGAGACACACATCACACTACGGGCTTACTGGCTACAGAATCCCCCTGTCCCTTTTGCTGCAATCCTTTAAATACAAAACCAAGATAAACATCCCCCAAATGGACAAGAGGACAAGAGTTGTAATTTGTAGTTCTTCACCTCCACAGTCATGATTTCCCATTGGAGTGCCCACAAGCCCCTCCAGATAGTGCCCCTATACATTATTTTTGGACTGTTTATCTGGTTTTGTTGATTGTTTGCTGCCTGCCCCGACCATTGGCTGGATTACAATTACGTCTCTGGATTGTGTTTGCCCCGGATGCTGTTGTTTACCCTGCCTGTACGACTACAAATAAAAGATTGCACACGGATCCAGCCTTGTCAGTCTCGCTCATTACATCTACTATGTGGGGTGTCTTAAAGATGTCTGTATATTTGTATTTTTTGTTTCTCAGGAGATCAAAGTATCTGAGATTAATTCATCCTTACAAATTTATATTAATTTATTGTGTCTTTTACACATGAAGATTGTTTGTGAAAGCACAAAGATTTGTAATACAATTTAAAGGTAAATACAATAAAAAACTGAAACCAACATCAATAAAAATATCCAATCAATGGTGACATAGGTGATATTAGAGAAGAGTTGGGTGTTAGACTGAGTTTAGTCAGTGTGGTGTGTTGTTGTTGTTTTTAATAGTTTAGGTATTGCAATACTGAAGCTGCTCTTTTTTGCAGGATAAACCTTCATTTCTGAACACACAGCACACTTCAAGAGTTCGCGCTTCCTCAATAAAAAAGAATAATATAATAAGCGAGATACTGAAGGGTAGGAAACTGGTTTATTTATAGTGGAATTAGTGGCCTGATTAACTAACTATGAAGGCGGTAATGGTTAGCTGATTGTTGGCAGCAGGGTTGTATTTTGACCGCGATTCCTCTCGAAATTGGTTTACAACTACATTTAATATTTAAACCTGTCTTGTGCAATATAATGTTTGACTGTAACAGTTTTTTTGTAAACTGAAAAAAAAAATCTATTCTAAATATCTATTTTTATAAGAATTATCTTACTGTAACTCTCTCTTGCTTTTAACAAAATGCTATTTGCTTTAAAAAAGTTTTAAAGTTGTAATTCTTAAGGTTGGACCAACTTCACTGCTGATTTGTTTGTCATTTTGTAGAAGTCTCTCTCTCTCTCTCTCTCTCAGAAGGAAGTTCATATGCAGCTGCAGGGTGAGAAATAAGCAAGACTACTTTTCCGTAGTTAGTTCATTGTTTGTATTAATAATGACTTTTTTATATAAATCTTAAAGATGTTTTAAGGTTGAGATGACATCAGGGAAGAATGAAAACTCTTTTGAAGATTCTGTGTCTTTTCAAAGGTAACATTTTTTATCGTTTCATTTCATCACATTTTCCATTAATTTCCATAATATTTGTTTGATAGACATACCAAACATTGATCATATTAGATTGACTTGACATAATAAAGTAAATTAGAATCGCACTCATTCATTTAGTTTGTTGTTTGAATTTTTTAAAATTTGGCTAAAAAAAAAAAAAAATTTTTATGCAAGCCTCTGTTTAAAACTGAAACTTTTGCCGTGTTTTCTCTAGTTTTGACCGGAGTGTTGACAAGGTCAGGAAATGTTTATGAGGTAACAGAGGGTGATACAGTGGAGATCAGATGTTTATATCCAGATGACCATAAACATACACCCAAGTACTTGTGCCGTTATCCCTGTACATCATCTCAGTATGTTTTGATCAAAAGTTCAGAGGTTGATCAGGTGGACTCAGCTGGAAGATACTCTTTGATTAATATTGTGAGTGGACGGTTCTTTACTGTAACCATCAAACATCTCAGACTCAAAGACTCTGGTGATTATTACTGTGGACTTGATCAATGGTTCCGTGACAAACTGGAGAAAGTGATTCTGTCCGTCCGTCCAGGTGGGTATTTATGCAGTTTGTGAATATAATATAGTCTACATTTATCTTCCCAATTAAATATTTCACAAAATTGTTTATTATAGTTAAATTCCTCTTTTTGTGTTTTATTCTCAGTTGCTCCTGTGAGCAGATCTACACACACCCCTGAAAACACACATATACCATCTACATGGACACCAACACTCACCTCGGCAGGTACAAGTTCAGCAAAATAGAGATACCATTGGCCCATCAAGACATTTCACCATGGGCTTAAATATTATTTAACAGAAGGGGGCAGGACAATAAATATACAATTTCTTGCTGCAATTTTTAAGATTAACAAGTAGGCAGTGGGTCAAACCGCTGTGAGGAAGGGGAGGGGGAGCTCAACTATTTAAAAATGGATTTTTTGCGTTTGTGTTTCTACTTACACAATTAATTTTTAGGTATACATACATGTATCTTTCCCTCATCCACCCCCCACCCCACCCTGGGATTTACACCCATGCATTTCACCCTATAGTGCAATTTGTAATTCTATTATTTATATATATATATACAGTGAGGTCAATTAGTATTTGATCACTCTGTGATTTTGCTAATTCTCTTACTTAGAAATCATGGAGGGGTCTACAATTTTCAACATAGGTGCATTTCCACTGTGTGAGAAAAAGAAAAATCTGGAAATTAACAATTTATTTGGGAATTACTGTGTCAACTAAGTATGTGAATTCCAGAGGTCAAATGGTTCCTGTAGTTCTTCATCAGGTTTGCACACACTGCAGAAGAGATTTTGGAGCACACGTCCATACAGATCTTCTCTAGATTTGTCTGGTTTCAGGGCTGTCGCTGGCAAACCCACAGAGTTTCAGCTCCCTACAAAGATTTTCAATTGGATTTAGGTCTGGAGACTGGCTTGGACACTCCAGAACCTTGATATGCTTTTTACAGAGCCACTCTTTGGTTTTCCTGGCTGTGTGCTTTGGGTCATTGTCATGTTGGAAGACCCAGCCACGACCCATCTTTAATTTTCTAACTGAGGGAAGAAGGTTTTTGCCCAATATGTCACAAAACATGACCCGTTCATCCTCTCCTTAATACAGTGCAGTCGTCCTGTCCCCTGTGCAGAAAAACACCCCCAGATGCTTCCAGCCCCATGCTTTCACTGTAGGTATGGTGTTATTGGGATGATACTCATCATTCTTCTTCCTCCAAACACGGCGAGGGAAGTTAAGACCATAAAGTTCTACTTTAGTCTCATCTGACCACAGGACTTTCTCCCATAACTCCTCTTGATCATTCAGATGGCCCTGGCAAACTTAAGACGGGCCTGGACATGGGCTGACTTAAGCAGGAGAGCCTGCCGTGCGATCAAAGATTTTAAACCATGAAGTCTTAGTGTATTACTGATAGTAGCCTTGGAAACGATAGTCCCAGCTCTCTTCACGGCACTGACCAGCTCCTCCCGTGTAGTTCTGGGCTGATTCTTCACCATTCTTACCATCATTGGTACCCTACGAGGAGAGATCTTCCGTGGAGCCAAGTCGAAGGACATTGACAGTCATCATTAGCCTCTTCCTTTTCTGAAAATTACTCCAACAGTTTTTTCACCAAGCTGCTTGGCAATTGCCCTGTAGCCCTTTCTAGCTTTGTGCAGGTCTACAATTTTGTCTCTTTGTGACTTTTGACAGCTCTTTGGTTTTGTCCATGTTGCTACTTAGACTTTGGCTGATTGTGGGGTGCACAGGTGTCCTTAGTACAGCTAATGACCTCAAACAGGTGCTACTAATTCAAAATCATGAGCAGAGAGTAGCTGGACTATTTAAAACAAAATAAGTCTTTGAGGATCAGAAATCTGGCTGATAAGCAAGTGATCAATACTTATTTGACACAGTAAAAATCATACATACACCGGATTTTTCTTTTTTTAGATTCTGTCTCCTGCACCTGAAAATTGTAGACCCCTCCATGATTTCTAAGTAAGAGAACTTGCAAAATCACAGGGTGATCAAATACTTATTGAC
>JAUCNO010001851.1:12616727-12644517 GCA_032353835.1 Enteromius viviparus
GCAGATTCAGAGCGTGGTCACGCTGAAGGCGTTCCCATAGCGTTTTCGGACGCAGTGTTGAGTTCCTGAAAAGGAACCTCAGATTAATTCATCTGTTTTAGTGTAATTCCTTGTTCCTCATTCATTTGTTCAGAATGGAAAAAACCCTATTGTTTTGACATAGTCTTCATTTTTTCAGATTCCTGTTTGTTGATTGCACTGAAAATAAATGATAACTAACTCTCGTCAACCCAAACTATTAGAAAATTAAATTAAAATATTAAAACTTTAATTCTTTTGGGTTCCTTGGTCTTCAGTGGTTATGACCATTATAACATTATTATGCAGAGGTGGACAGTTATAAACTTTTTAAGTACAGTATTTGCACTTTATTTGAGTGTTTTTATCTGGAAACATGACTTTAACTTTCACTACATTTGAAGGACAAAGAAGACTGTAAAATAAATCTGCATGGTTAATTCTTTTGATCTTTTATTTAAAGAATTCACAATAATCTGACCTTTTATTGGAGAATAAGAACCGTTTGCTAACGGTTTTCTTAAAGCCACTTGATTTCAAGAAAAATTCTCATAGCTCATTTTAAAGACTCCAGTATATTCAATTGTCAGACACGACTGGAACTTCATTTAAACAGACTTGACTCGAACAGACTTGGCATGGCGTGAAACAAACTCACTAATGACAGGTTACAACAACAATACACAACAAGGTACAATGGGAACAACATGGCTTTTTATACCAAACAATGACATAACCAAACCAATAGGTGCGTTCGAGATGCACTACACTATTCTGCCACCGGCTGGCGAGAGCAGCCCTTTGCAGTCGGGGGAGGAGAAAAGAGACGGCTGTCAGGTTGGACACTTATAGGTCTCCGTAGTGACTTTTATGTATAATGCAATATGACGTTTATTATTTGTATCTTTGTTTTGTAGTTGTCTATTGGACATTTTTCAAATATAAGCAGTTTATTCAGTGTAGTGAAGCCTCTCACAACAACCATTAAAAAACAGCCTCTGGTCGACCAGTTTTTTACTCTTATAGAATACGAATATATATTTACTATATAGATGTTCTAAATAAAGATTGATTACATACAGGAACTTAAAAAAAAAAAAAAACAGGCAGCACACATCGTGCTTGTAAATCACATAATCTGCCCAATGAGAATAAAGTGTGTCGTCATGAAGGCTTTTACAGCCGATTTTGAGCAACTGCAGCGCCTGACCTGTGCGACTGCTCTCGTTTTGCTCTTGCGGTACTTTGATGGCACATGTAATCGAAAGGCGGCTGCAGCGCCGATCAAAGTCGGACAAATGATCTTCCCAGAATGCATTGTTTTGTAAGGTGGCAGCCGATTTCTTGCGGCGCCGCATGAAGTCGAACACACCTAGTAACAGAGTAGGGCCACCATATTAGAGAAGATGAGCAATTTAAGATATGGATTAGATATTATGAAGGCAAACACATTTTTTAGAAAGCGGCTGTCACATGGCATGTGAGCATTAAACAATGTTCTCTCTCACATAAAGGTTTTAAAAAAAAAACATGTATAAGTTAAAAATACACATTAGGTTATGTCTGTGATGTTAAAATAAAAAAAAGATTTGCTTAGATTTGTGTATTAAGTGACAGCAGCCTATATAGAATGTAGCCTACCTGCTGTTAATATGACATAATAATAACTAGAATAGAATAGAATAACATCTATGGTTTTAATAAGACATTTCTTACTTTCGTATTATTGTCATATACTCACCATCAAGTTGTTTCAAACCTATATGAGTTTCTTTTAGGTAGTGAGTAATAAAACCGTTTCTCGTTCGCGTTGACTTTCATAATATGGAAAAAATACTATGAAAGTCAAACAGTTTGTGTACCCACATTGTTCAAAATACCTTTTTTTGTGTACTGGTTTGAAAAAACCTGGAGGGTGAGCGATCTAGCCTTTGGTGAGCTATCCTTTTTAGTGTACTTCTTCACAAGGGTTGATTTGGCTGTATACCTTCAATCCCTACCCTCCAGCAGAATCAGCCAAGTTTTTCAGTAAAGTTTGTGCTCAAGTGTTGCTATTTAGTCCCACAGGATCAGATTCCTGTGGAGTGGATAAGTGTGATGATGCAAGATTGAACAACGCAGACATCACTGTGAATAGGGGCGATTTCATAATCACACAGGTGAATGGTGATTGGATGGTTTGATCATGTGTCAATCAATTAAAGTTTTTAATTCCCTTTATAAATGAAATTGCTGCTAGGTATTCTGTCTAGCATGCGACATGCACAAGTTGTTTATGCCTGAAGCACTGGCTTTAGTGCAAACCACCAAAGACTGGTGCTGAGAGGCTCTTTCTTCATTGCACTGTTCTCTGAAATGACAGGAAGCAGTGAAGAGAAAATATCAACTGAGAAGCTAGTACTTGTCAAACTGTACATTTTCTGTACCCTATACAGTCACACTGGGCCTAGTGTGTCTCCGGTTCTACACACTGTACTTAAACATTTATGTTTTTCTGTATAGCTGGCAAGATGCTTTTAAAATGTGGTGTTTTTGTATTATTAATTTATTTTACCTGTTTTTGTCATTATATTATCATTATTTTGTAAGGATGTTATTTCTCTAAAAAGTGAAAATTCATAAAATAATTATATATATAAAATAGATGCTTTCAACCTACTGTAAGTAGAAATTTAAATTGCCTTTATTTATTTATCATTATTATTATTTTATTTTTCATAGTATAGGGAAGACAGTGAAGGGTATAAGATGCTGAATTTTATAAAAAAAATTCTACACATCTACTGTTTTGACATCTTCATTCATGTAGAAAGTTTTATTTGCTATAAATGTTAGGAAAATAATTTGCTAAATGTTTGCTTTTAGCTTGTCACTATAGGGCAAGACCCTCAACAGTTTACATTTAAAACTTATCTACACCTTGGCAATATTACACACACTTTGGGTGCAGTTTTGCACCAATCTGGGCAATGGTTCTCCACCTATTTTTTTTCAAAGCCCCCACAACATTATTTGATGACACAACACTTCTAGTTTCTGTAAGCTACATAATGATTCCAAAAGTTTAAACACTATATTGCCAAAAGATCTGACGACTTCAATAATTTCCATGAGTACAAACCTTAAAATTTATGCATATAATTTCATTCTAGAGAATTGTGTGATTCTGATTTTATAGTAACAGTTTGTTACAGGACCCTTTTCTATTCTAACATGACATTGCCTCTGTGTATAAGGCAAGGTTTTAAAAGAAATTATTGATTTATGGAAGAACTTGACTGGTCCACCAAGAGCAAAGTCATAATGCTTCATGGACAGCTCTGGTGTGGCTTTAAATGCAGACCCTGATCCAGTAATTCATCACCAAACACCAATGACTTGTACATATGGGTACAGTCAGTTTAGAAATGTTGCAACAGAGGTGGAAATATAATTAGTAAACACATGAATTATGTTTCCATCTTTGTTGCCACAGCTTTGGAAGTGCAGTTTTCTGTTCTGAAGAATGGGTGTCCCAAAACTCATGTCCAAAACCTTATACCAAAGTCATTGGTGTTTGGTGATGAGTTATTGGTTCAAGGTTTGCATTATTGCCAGCACATTTCTTTTATTACACTGATAAAGGCTGTGGACTGTTGCTTAAAGTTAATGCTAATCATGTTGGAAACATGCCCTACACCAAATACCCCATAAGTACTCTGTGAGCTCCCAAACAAACCTACCGTCTATGAAAACCCATAGATATCAAATTGGATATGTGTAATGCTAACATTCAAAAGCATCAGTTTTCAAATATTCCAGCATATTAATATTAAGTCATAACATGATATTCTTCAAGAAAATGTAAGATTTAATGAAATTTAATCCCTCCAAGAAAGCATGCAAAAATGCTGTGACCCCCAAAGACAATAAACCTGATCAAAAACAAAAGACCCTCTCATGGCCCAAGAGCAAGCCATTTAACCATGTCACTGACACCCTACTCACAGATGACCCGATGAACAAAATCCCTCCATGCTCTTTCAGTGTTTGCTCAGTGCAGTTCTGTCCACAACAAAGAGCAGATAAGAGTTAGATGTCAGTTCTGTAAACATCATTTTGAAGAAAACTTAGATTACTTTGTAGACTACTTGGGTTTCTTTTTTAGTGCAAGTCTGTGGGATTTTTTCTCTGTTTTATAATGGCTTAGAGAAGCAAGAGCACTTCTTCTTAACAAGCTGCATGATTTGAGGTATCGTTCATGTCCGTAGCTCAAACAGAGCGAGACGATTTTCGTGTCAATCAAAGCTTAATATTAAGAGCGCAAAAACCTTGCCTCAACATTCACCACTATTTTATGCAGTTACAGTGAAATCACAGATCATGCTCATGTTTGCATTGTGTGTGCATGTAAAGCATGTGCTGAATTAATAATGAGTAAGTCATTAACATGCAGTGAAGTAGCACAGCTGACACATCTAATAATTCAACCCCAATTACTAGACCAGCTTTGATCAAAACTCAAATTTTTTAACTATAACTTTGCACAAAACTCAGACCTTTGTATCAACCATGAGAGTTTGAACATAAAGAGACCACTGAATGATCAGTCATGAAAGATTTGTGTGATGTCTAGGAAATGGTCTGTTCTTTTTTAGCTTGCTGGTTGTGCAGATTTGCATTAGTTATTAATAAGCTGTCCCAGTGTATGTAGTTCTGTAGTCCCTAAAAAAAAAATGCAGCATGTTCGTGAGGTGAGACACAATCAGCCAAAAGAAGACTAAATCAGCGCATAAAATCTAAAGCTTTCCGCACTTTGATCAAAGTTTCATTAAGCTGATGTTCACTTCTATGGCTCTGCATCAAACCCAGCTGTCATGTCTGCAATGTTCTTAATTCAGAGTCTTCTGGAAAGCCCTGGAGTCCCCTAGAAGTAAGCTAAAGCCTTTGAACTGAACAAATCTCATCAAGCTAATACAGATGCGGCAGAAGCTGATGATGTTGCGTTCTTACAGGTGTCAATGCAACACTCGAACAATAGTTAAAGATGTAGTTCACCAAACAATGAAAGTGTGCACTCTCAGAAAAATAGTGAAATCACATTAGGGTAAGTAAATTAGAACAAACTCTCGATACAATGATACAAACGCAGTCACTGGGGCAGTAAAGCACTAATATTTTGACATGATTTACTCAAGTTATTCCAAACCAATATGACTGTTTTTTCTTTTGTAGAGCTATATAGACTTTCTATTATGCCAAATTTAGTAGGATATTAAATAAAGATCATGTTCCATGAAGATATTTTGTAAATCTCCTGACGTAAATATATACAAACGTGTATTTTGGTTAGTAATACGCATTGCTAAAAATTGACAATTTCATCAATATTTATTGTTTTTGCCTCTAAGATTACAGATTTCTTTATTCAGCTTTCAGAAAAAAAGACCCTTATGACCGGTTTTGTGGTCCAGGGTCACATATGAACTGTTGCTTAACATTTGGAGCCTTAATTACATTACGTCGTTATTATTGTAAGGTTATTATAATGTTTACAAAGACCTAGTGCTGCCATAACAACAATTAGAAGATGGTAGTAAACACACCCACATGCCCATTTAAATGCACTTCTAACACCCTCACATATGCATATTTTGTTCAACTGCACATGATTAGTAGTGCTAATTCAGTTCATCACATACGGATTTGGATGAGTCTAGAGTTCATCAGTAATATTTAAATTGGAGGATGTTGCAGTAATAACGGTCTAGTGATTTGGTTTATCAATACAGATAGGTTTTGGTGCAGTACCGTGCTGTTTTTTGGCAACCGGACAACAGGTGAGAAGGACGAAGGTCACCTCCCAAAAGTGACTGCTGAAATAAACAAACCCCTCCCCACAGGTCTCGTCTGGGCAAGCTATTTGTGGAAGGACTGTCATTAGGATGAACATCCCTTCTGGCTCTCTTTCCCTCTCCATGTCTTTCTCTGTCTCTCTCACATGTCCTTTGGACAGTAAGCACAGCTGTTCCTGTGGTGGAGGTTAACTCGGGGCTCGAGGCAGGTTTGTGCACTTAGGCCACTTTCTTATTAGTTAACCACAGGATGTGTTTAAACCCACCCACACACACAGAACACATTTTCAAGATGGTCCTGAGAGGTTTGGTCGCATCTGGCAGCTTCAGTTTGGACTTGAAACTGAACTCGCATCCCCTGCGGCTGTGCAGAGAAAAGGACAGAAAATGTTTGGCGACGGATATTTCACATCAAAACTCCGTTTAGGCTGATCCAAGCTGAGATAATGTGCAGACTGGGCACTGCTGCAATAGGAGCGCAAAGAATTCTGGGTAATAATCTGCCATACTGGATAAAGTTTAATTTAACACTAAATAAAGTGCTAAAGCCACTGGGAATCTTGCCTGAGGAGACAATGCAGCCCTGTAAGCCCACCCAAAACCTCAGCATACATTAATTCCTCATTAGCATATATTAAATCCATGACTGCGAGCATAACATACCGCTGAGTGCAGGAGCTGACGTCTCTCTCACTCTCTCCGCACACGCAGGATGTCATAGGAGTTGGCTTGGTGTTGTTTTTTTTTGTGATCAAGCTAATCTCCAGTAACATTCGCAATTATTAGCATAGCAAAAGCAAGCTGAGAGGCCCGTGGTGATTTAACAGATAATTACGCCCAAACTAAATAACCTTCAGAGAGAGATATAGAGACGTTTCAGAGGAGGACAGGGAGGGATGGAGTGATAGATAGATAGACGCAGGGCATGTAACCCTGCTGGGATCTCATTCAGAGTCTAGACTCAATCTTTTGACGCCATGCTGCCATTAAACGAGTGACAGGTCATCCCTTCATTCCCCCGGGGAGAAGAGAAAGGCTTAATTTAACATTAAGGCTGTTTGTTTGAGGTGTTATTTCGCACGTAAAGGATGGCGGAGTAGTACTATTATCCTTCATGCACCCGGAAACAAACAAGTTTAATAACCTTATTCATCAGACAAGGGAAAAAGAGCAGCAATATGGCTGAGTGAATATCAACTGAGAAAAGACATAAAGAACTATAAAACACTGGTGGTAAGACAACTGGCAATTGCGAGAGAAGACATTCCCCCTACAACCCGCTTCAGCTGCTCAGACAATCAAAGCTGTAAAAGTAGATTTGGGATTTTCTGCGAGGGATTATGTATTTTATTGTCAAGCTGGTATAAGAACATCAGTGCCCTGACAACAATAAAAAAGGCCATGGTAGTACCATAATATATTTTGATCTACCTTGGTAAATACCATTGTACATAATTATGGAAATCATTCAGTACCATGGGATATGCAATTTTGGGATTGGTATAATTTTTTAAAATGTTTTAGAAGAGCATATTTAAATTGGTTAAAATACAGTGATAATTTTGAAATATTATTAGAATTTAAAATAAGTTTTCTTTTTTTCTGTGATGGCAAAGCCAAATTTACAGCAGGCTTCAGTGTCACATGATCCTTCAAAAATCATTCTAATCATTTTTATTGTTTTCACGGTTGAAAGTGTTTTTTGTGGAGATTCTACGCAGAAGAATGTCACTTTTAATCGATTTAATGTATCCTTCCTTATTCCTTTAATGTACCCTTCCTTCCAAATTTTTGAACAGTAGTAGCATTACAGTCTAATGCTATTACTTTAACATGCCGCCACAGGGGAAAGGCATTTGTCACCTTATTTTACCCACAAACCCCATGTCATTTCTCCATCCTTGACTAGTAGCTTATAAAACTGCTCTCGGGACCCTAAGACAATCACTTATCTTTATTTAATCATACGATGGAAAAGCTTATGATGTAGTTTAACAGAGGCATTACTCTGAGGTAAACACTAGTGACCTGTTTCTCAGCCAAAGCAGTTCCGTTCAGAGGAGACAATGCCCCTCAGGGAGTTTTGAGCCCCACTGACCTGAACTTTCTGAGCTCGACGCTTGTCAGCTCTCTGGTTCTGGTGGTAGATGCGGCTGAAGTTGGAAACGATGACAGGAACAGGCAGAGCGATGACCAGCACTCCACTGAGAGAACAGATGGAGCCAAAGATCTTTCCTGCAATGGTCTTAGGGACCATGTCTCCATACCTGCAGAGAAAGAGTGAGAAATGGAGACATTAGTCACTGAAATATGTGCAAGCTGCTTCTACACATGTTCGTTCCTGTTTTACAGCCTAGCAGCAATAAAAAACAGACAGATATATGATAACACACCTACACAACTGCAGCTCCTCATACTAATTATATTCCATCTGTTTGTATTATTACGTTCCAAATGTAATGAATAATCACAAACTCTGACTAAATATATTCATATGGTTTTAGTGAAGATTGGCACTTCCACATGAAACCCTGTAGACAAAGCAGGAGAATTAGTGTGATGCTGACTTTAAAGGTGCCAGATTTTAAACGCAATGAATTATTATGGTAACCGGAGGTGACAGGAGGCGTGAGTGGGATAACACTTTTATTGGAATATCCATTAAATATTGTTTAAAGAGCCATTAGTCTGCAAAGGGGTTTGTTTGGAAAGTCCTTTATTTTGACAATGATTCGGAAAGTCTTTTATTTACTAAAGGATTTGTGTTGAAAACGGTTTGTTTGGACAAAGTTTGTTTTGAGAGTTTGTTTTTTACTTAGTAAGCCATAGTTTGGAAAGTCTTGTATTTTGTTTGGGAAGTGTTTGTTTTAAAAGCTGTTTGTTTGGAAAGTGATTTTTGTTTGAGGAGTCATTTTTTTTGTCTGCTGAATTGCTCATAAAACCTGTCCCAAGGCCATTTGTTTGCAAACAAAATCTTTGTCTTAAGAGACTGGAGTATAAATGGATAACATGTCCCTCAAGATGAGGCCAATATTATCAGCTTGCTGTGAACATCATCTTTTAAAAACGGGATGAACTGAACAGAACAGGAGCAAAAGCCATCAGAGAATGAGAAAGTCATTTAAGATGTTTAAATTAGAGCATTTAAATCCCTCAATCCAATGCCCTGGCTACTTCAAGGACATCAAATACAATTTGATACAGTTATTTAAAATGAAAATACAATTACATGCACCACTGTAGATCTTCCACAGCCAGCGTGATGGCCTGCCATCCAAATTCAGCCAGTGAGGAGTTTTTTTTTTTATATAAATAAGAAAATGGCTGACCACATCTCTATTCTAACAAATTGGATGGTTCAAGGTGGCTTTAGCAAATGAAGTCATTAATTCAAAAAACCACAACTGAATAAAAAAGCCAAAAAGAGAACAAGAAAATAAGACAGATGAACCTGGTGGAACGAAAAAGCATAACCAAGCATAACCATAATTTGTATAGACATATATGCTTTGTTTTAAATACATATGTACAGATGCTTAGAACTAAAACTGTTTTCTTTTCAGCTAACCCAAGTCCATGCGGTGTCTGCCAGTGAGGATTTAATTAACAATGGATAATCCTGTTCCTTCATTAAATTAATTTGGTGCAAGTGAGGCACAATTCAAACAAACACAATCAGAAAACATGCAGCCAGCCGAGAATTTGTAAAGAGACACTAAAGTTGGAATTTAAATGTCTCAAATAACAAGAATAGCTCATTAGGAGGCAATGCTGTTTTGGGTCGTTAAAATAAATATTCAGGGTTCAGTGCAAGTTAAGCTCAAATGATACAAAATCAAGTTTATGGTGAAATAGGAGGACATTTTGGGGGATTTTAGAAGCAGAAATACTTACAATTATGATTATTATTATATGATTATTATGATTATGATTATTCTACATAAAACTTGTTATGCTGCCATAGCAAGTTAAACATTTAATAAAAGAAAATTACATTATGTGGATTTACTTTTAAAACAATATTTTGACCTCGCAGATTGGCCCCATTTGCTTCCACTGTAATTGACTTATTGTAACCCAGATTTTTGCTTTTTTAAAGGAAAGGAGGGACAAGTCTAAATTAAATTTTGTGGTAATCAACATTATGCCACAAGTAAAGTCGATTGACTTTAACTTGAATTGAACCTGGAATATCCCTTTACCTAAAAGTGCTGATATACACATTCACATAAAAGCCCTGTGCGGTCTGACAGCTGATCAGGTTAATTGCTGTAGGCCTATGAAGGATGATTCAAATAACTCTTTGTCAACACTAGGACAAAGAAAGGGCTTATTCACGAATCTGTGTCAAAGCTGTTTGTCTTATTTTTGGAGGCTCATTTAACACTTTCCCAAACTCATTTCAAGAGTCGATTAGGGTGTCATTCTAAGAGGACTGGATCGAGCCCACGTGGGAATATTTCTCACAGTGTGTTATATAATCTAAACTAATTTACACTTTAAACATACAATATAGAAGAACACACAATGCAATCTAGGACACAGAGATGATACACACAAAAACAACACAACTAAATACCCAGCAGCATAGAGGGCTTAACAGCGCTGACTACACAAACTACAGGCCGAACCAAAGCTCCCTGTGGACTGAGTTAAGGATTACGGCTTACTTCTAAATGGCCCCGTGTATTCATGGGTAAATTCTGTATTCTCATTCTGCTTTGATCTCTGAAGACAAAAGTGTGTGGCGAATACTTTTCCAAATTATTAGTGTATTTTGGACCTAAACGACCGGGAGCGAATCCCTGCTCGAGAGAAGAATCGCACCTGAACAGTGTGTTTACCCCAAAAGACAAATGGCGTAATTGCTTGAAATGGTGTCTGTGTGCAATATTCAAGAGCTGGGATTGGAGGCATTAACGCAGGCGGCGAAATTCAGTTTTTGTTTCAGTAGCATATTTCCTAAAAAAAATAAATGTCATATTAAAGTAGTTAATTTTGAATTTCATTGCTCAGAAATAATATCACAGAGACCTGCATTTCAAAGAGGCATTTGTGATTCAGCTAAATGAGAAAATTGGTTAAGGGTTTCAATGCTTTTGCAAGCTATTGTGTATGAGTGCGTATGCTCAAAGCAAATGCGCTTTGATGTGAAAAATAGACGTGCAGACTCTTGCGGCTGGTGCGCTTGTGTACGCCGTTCCCTCCGTGTCTCGCTTAATACATACGCACAGACGCTTCAAGTATTTGAGCTTTCTGATTAGGCCTTTGCAAGAGATTTAATGGTGTTTGTAATCAAGCTTTGACCTTTATTCATTCAGCTGAATCTGAAATGGATAAATTAGACGATAAGATCCTCAGCCATTTATTGATTGTAATCAAAATGCAGTATATGCAGCGCACACGCATAGCAAAACTCTTTAAAACTCTCCCATGTAATCTTGTTTTCCTGCTTTCTCTACGTTCCTCTCTGATCCTGAAGTGTATCAGCCTACTGAGGTTTACACCATATCTGCATATCTGCTTATCTATTTATTCCACACCTTCATATCTGCCTGGGATCTGACTGAAAGTGGAATATTAATGGAAGAGTGAAAACAAAAGAGAGAAACAAACGAGTGTTGGCTGTTTTGACTGTCAGAGCAAAGGTATCCACAAGCCAAACTGAGCTAGATGTTTGTTCAGAGATTTCACTGAGGTTTTCTTTCATTTATAGAGCTAATAAGGAGCTCTGCTCTTCTTGACATCAGGGGACTGATTCAAACTCAACTCTGGATCACAGAGAAGTAGCTTATATTATAGCTTATTGTGTCTGTGTAAAGACAATAATGGGGGTTGGTTCAGACTCCAGCTGGTAGATGCCATAACTACGCCATTATGGGGGCACAAAGGTAATGGTGTACACTGATGGAATAATTTTATTTATTTATTTTTTGTAGGAAATATATAAATTGTAAACATTATGTTGTAGTAGACATTGTGCCATATATATAAAAAAACTACTATTAAAAACCCTGCGGTTGCCAAGCTCTTTTTCTTTCTAATGCTTACCAAGGCTGCATTTACTGTAATACTGTAACTGGTAAAATAGCTGTTTTCTAATATATTTTATATGATTTTTATATATTTATTCCAGTTATGGCAAAGCTGAACTTTTAGCACAAATTATGGCAGGTTTTACTGTCACATCCTTTAGTAACATATATTAATTTGTTGATGGAAACAGTTGTGCTGCTTAATATTGTTGTGAAAGTTGTTATTTTTCAGGATTCCTTGACATATAGAAATAATAACATTTATTAAAAAACAGAAATTATTTAAATTAGAAAAGGTGCAACACTTACTCTTGAAGAAATACAACTTCGTTGGTTAAAATAAATGTGACGTTTCAGCCATTAGAAATTATGTGTGATCATATTTATAAATGTTATAGACCCCAAATTTTTGAACAATTTTGAATTTGGTAATTATTGATCATTATCTTGTTGGTGTCATAAGGACTGTCATTTCCAGGGTGAATAGTCAAATAGCGTTTATGACTCACCGGCACCTCCTGTACCCTTAAAAAAAGTTAGCAGAATTATCTTAACATTTCCTGCTGAGTAACAGTCAAGGACAGCTCCCTCCAGCTATTATAGACCTCCTTGGTCTCCCTGTGTGTATTATAGTGTTTAGGATGCAGGAATCAGCATTTAAACACCCAGGTGAAGGAGAATGTCTTTATAACCAAGTTACAGCAGCCACATTATTCATGATTTTGAACTGAATCCAATGATAGTGCAGCAAAAAGGACAGATTTAGAACAAACAAGTGAGTGAGAGAGAGTGCAAAAACATATAATGCTGAAGACTTGAACTTACACAAGCTCTAAGATTCTTTCCTTGCCCTTAAAACAGTCAGTCCATGAAGCTGCACAGCATATCAAAGGAGAAACCAGAGGACTGTGGAACAAATCGGATGCCAAACTCTCTGTTTTAGAGTCTCACGAGTCTCTAAGCTTTACAAAACCTCCCAGGATCTGTTGCAGCTGTCATAAAAGACTGAATCAGAACGTCACACGGCGTTAGCGTCTCTTTAACGCACAGTCACATACAGTTTCTGTCATGCTTGACGACCGCTTGATTCGACTGCTTTTATTGCCGCTGCGACTCCACTGGTGTGGTAATGAGGAGAGGGATGTCTTTAGCATGGAGAGCGTGTCATTAGCCTTTTAGCGCTGCGGGCCACAGACTCACAGTTAGCGACCGGTGAGTTACAGCCCGACTGCTGTTACACAACACGCAAACTCCCAAACCCAAACTCTCATCCCACTCACATCTCAAGCTCTGTCCCATCCTCCTCAATCCTTTCTTTCCCTCTACCCACCCCCTCACGCTTTCAGATCTGCCGCCCACAGTGAGTCGGTGTGACCCGCTTGGAGACACGATCCCCTCTGAAATTCACGAGCCCCAGTGATGTCTGAAGCAACAATTAGACGGCAGATTAGCTCAGTTCATTCACCAGCAAATCTGCTGTATGAGCACAGAAGGATTCCACTGAATAAACTGAATTCATAGCACCAATCGCCTCTACCTAAACAACCTCCGCTTTTTGTGAGGAATTGGACCAGCTGCGGGGCTTCACATGCATTACTGAGCTTTTGAGCAAGTCTGTAGTAGGGTTGTTGTCACAATACCAATATTATAAATAGTTGATACCAAAAGCCGAGAAATTTCACGATTCTCTGTTTTCAGAGGTTGATTTTGTCGTCACAATGGTTGTGTTCTGGACTCACGCATAAGTGGTTTTCTGTTTTTGATTCACAATATCATTCTTGATTAATGTAAACAATATAACGTGCAGTAGCAGGTCATTAAGCTGCATTTACACCCCAAGGCTCATTGCACAGATCCAGTATTTTGACATGTATTGGATTTTTGTTTCGCTTGTTTGCATTCATTTCAGACGTATTACCTGGCCGCTTGTAGGCAATTGAAAGCATGTCAGACTGTCAAGGGCTTTCAAACTGGGGTGTAGAAACAAGGTACTTAAAAAAAACAATATATATATATGCATATTAATTTAAATAAACTTTCATATATACAAGTTTATATTGTGTGAAAGAATAAGTACCTGGTTTAAATTTTTAAGAAAATATACTCTTACAAGGAGACCATGTTTGGGGATTTTTTTTTTGCATCAGAAAGTTGCACAGATACTGAATTCTGTCAGTGCTCAGTATTAACTGAAAGCCTGGGCCCAGGCCTGACAGACTCATCATGTTGATACACTGGCTAAAGAGATCTAAACCCTAAGGTAGTACACACACCAGAAATTTACACTTGCCACCTGCTCAGATCCAGTAAAGTGTCAGTTTCTTGGGCCAATTGGCTTCATTTCAGACGTGCACACATATACACACACTCTAACATTTGGCATAGATTCAACCACAAACATTCCTAAAGGATTCATCAGCTCATCTGAATTCCACCGCCCGCTTAAGTTTTGAAGTTTGTAAGTAGGTTGCTAAAGAAACTAGGCCACTCCTCCTCCACCACCGCGTTCCAGACGCGATTTTTCTTCCTTCTCTGTCCTCCGTCGAGGAGACCTACCACCCCAGTTTTTATTCACCCCATTACACAAATACACACATAAACACTCTCAATCTACTCCAGACCTGACATCCTGGAAGATGGAAAATGTCTGCAATACAGGATGAGAAAAAAACACCTGTACACAGCTAAATGCACATTCCACATAAAACTGTGACCTGTTACTCAACCCTGTAGCTACTTTTAGCATTTGTGCCGTATTTCCCAGTAAAAATATCTATTTATTTATTTTTTCATTTTATATTATATTGATTGATTTATCAAGGTTTAATGGTGTACTATATAAAAGATTTTTTTCTTTCTCATTTAAGTCAAATCACATTTATATAGTGCTTTATACTTGTTTAAAAATGTTCACATAATAAAGAATACAGTTTCAGCTGTAAACAGCTCTAAAGCACAGTAGTGTCATATTTAGCTTAATTTAGTTAGTGCTGGTTCATTTTTGTTCAGTAACATTGTGATTATTGCGAAGTTAATTAGTTATTAAGTTTATTAGTTAATTAGTAATTAGTTTTTACCCCCTATGTAATTAGGCTCTGAATCTCAGATCATTTTCACCCCACTCTTTAAAACAGTGTATAAATGTACACCTTGACATTTAATATTTTGTATTTCCTCACTACACATTTATCTTTCTTCAGAAAAATATTAGCAAAATCAGAAATTTGAGCCAAGGAAGTTTCTGGAATTTGGTTGATTTGACATAGAATCAGGGCAGGACTGGGAGGAAAAATCGACCCTGGCATTTTATGGTCCAGCCGGCCCACCACCACATATAGGCCTGCCATATACAGCTCTGGAAAAAAGACCACTGCAAAAAAATCAGTTTCTTTTGGGTTTTATTTTTAAAACCGTTATTCTCACCAATACACCACCAACACAAAGCAATGCACGTTGGTTTCATTTTCTGTGAACTGCCGACTTTGAAATATTAAGGATAGAAGCAACTTGATGCTCACTGAATCCTTGTGCCAGTAAAGCAAGGATTGAGCCTTTTTTCTTGACCTAAAACCTTTCTTTTCACTGTTTTTGGCTTGTTTAGTGTTTATTTTTACATTTTTAATTACGTTTGAAAGACTTCTATCACTTTTTTACCAGCCAACTGGTCACACTGCAAGAGGATAGTGTTGATTACAGCAGTGCTTTCTAAACATTTCCCATTAAATACATTTTTTTCCAGAGCTCTATATATATATATATATATATCCCCTAAAAAAAAAAATTTAAATGACGAAAAATTCTACAGTAGTGACATGCGCAGGCATTAGGACAGGTAAGATTCCTCCGTTTATCCATTGTTGTAGACAAACTCATCCCAAACTCCGGTTGAACTTTACATACAGCGGATGAAGGGGAGATGTGGACTGGCCAGGAGGGAGGCGGAGCTTGGCTTGAGATTTCATTGGACTAGCTCAATGTCCTTTAAGACAGTCAACCAATGGGGTACAATTCGTGTCCCAGATACTCTACAGTTGCGGTAATAAATAAATTAGCCTAAATTTAAGAAAATATTAAATTATGACTGACAGCCCCAGCCCAAAAATGTGCGTCGGCCTGGCGGCATTGCCCGGTATGCCCCTATGGTCAGTCCAGGCCTGCATAGAATGACTGTTGAGCTTAATTCCACTATAAGCAGCTCTAAAAAGAAAATAGTGTTGTTATTCAGCTCAAGTCATTTCAATGATGATTCAGTTCAGTTCATTAAGTGTCATTGATACAGAGCTCATTCATTCTAAAACTAAAATTTAGTTTAGCTATACAACAGCCTACTTACGATTATCCAGCTCCGGCAGTTTTGTTCTCATCTAATTTAACTTAAATTTAAATCTGTGTAAATTTATAAACTATAAAAAGTCATTTCTCTAAGTTATATAAGGTTAATGGAGTTGGTTTACAAGACAGCAATAATTCTTTTTTTTTTTTTTTCATTTTACATTAAATTGAATCGCTTGCTTTTTCTTTGTTATTATTATCGTGAAATTTACTAGCAATTTGTAAACAATTCTTTCATAGATGCATGCCTGAAAATGAACATTTTCTCCTTAGTTTTTGTCGTCTTCTATCACGTTTTAGGTCTGAGGTTAGAACCTTACCCATCTCATCAATACTCATCTCCAATGATCAATCCAATCAAGGCTTCCACACCCTCTCCTGACAGCAGCACCTGTGTCTTATCAAATGCAGTTGCGTCACAGTCCCGATGATCACTATCATGACTAATTCATCCGTCTTCTTTCACTCAGCTAAATAACGCTGCCCTCTGAACCTGTGCCGTTTCTTTTTGGCGAGGGATCAGTTACACACACAGGTCTCAGTAAAGTGATACACGGTCCAGCTAATGCTGAAAAGGAAGCTAATATGTGAGGATACGCATTTTCAGGCCAGTCAGAACGGAGATGTGGTTTAACGCAGGAATCACCAAAGCGATGTACAGCGCTAATTGATCTTTGACCCAGGCAGGAGCGCAGCATCACTCGGCCCTAAGCCAGTGATCGAATTTACTGATTGGCTTTTAATGAAACCACAGACAGTCATCGATCCTAATCAAAGCAGCTTCAGTTACCGCTACAGATATGCAGTTAGCACACTGGAGCACACCTGATGCTTCTCTTTGTTTCGCAGCAGATTTCAGCGCTCTTAAACTAGCATGTAATTGGTGATGACAGCCACCTGTCATCTGCCAGTGTCTTATCAGCGGTCAGTCAGATTGCACTTATTCACAGCAGGGTTGGCCATTTTACGACATTGTGCACCTTCATGCATATTTGAAAAACTGGCAGGTTCAATGGAACTAACAGCCGGTCTCAATAACACGATCCAAAATCAGCCAGGCCAGCAGAATTAAACGTGTTTGAGGCCGATGATGCCATGGTGGAAGGTTTTAGCAGCGCAGTTGTCCCTGTGCCGAGCAGCATTCAAAACAACCCAAGAACATGAATATACTAGATGTGTATATCCTGAAGAAAATACTGTTTGCTAGGCTGAAACAGAACACACCAATGCTTGGTTCAGGAAGTATTTTCCATTCATTTTCTCCACAGGGGGTTTAAGCAGATCTTTCGGTTCCAGAATTCTGAGCTGTGAACCGAACCAAACAGTTTTGGGATGAATCACAACATTGCAAAAAGTTTTTGAAGATCTGAGAAAGGCAAAGTTCGGTGCACTTAGACTTTTTTGAGGCAGTGAACTTCCTGTGGAGCATTGCGAAAGATGTAATCGAATCAAATGGTACATAACCAATGTATAAAACTACTGACCTCAAGTCATAGCATAAAGTACAATATAGAATATAACTGAGAGAAACTGACATGAATGACAATGATTTATGGTAAGGGACAGTAGCTGCTAGCCTTTGGCGTGACTTTTAATTGTTATTATTCTGAAATAGTGTTACTTTTCATATAGAGTTACCTTTATTTTGATTTCTCATTTTAATGCTAGTGTAATTTTTAAACTCTGTGAAACTGTAATTTTCTTTCCTTTTTTTACATATTACTTTTTAGATTTATTTGATTTAAATTGTAGCTTTTCTTCAGTTTTCTTACATTTTATTTCCAATTAATACTTTTATTTCAGTTAGTTGCCAAGGCAGCATTTAAATTTTTTTGTGTATGTCTTTAATCTAATATTTATTTTTCATTTTATTTCTGCTGTAATTTTAAATCAACAAAAAAATTTCAATATTTTTAGTTATTGATAATATTCCTTCTTCTCCAGTATCTAACTATCACTAAACCTTGAAGCTCATGGTAGATCTGTCTTGAAAGTTTTATTGTGGGCAAGTTTGCATAATTTGAAAGTTTTCAAAAGATTACTATTCATTTTTCATTAGATTGTCGTAATGAGGAAAAAAGTACTTGGGAGCACCTTTAACTTCAAACCTCAAACCAGGATGTTTGAGGAATGGCCTTTTATGTGCTTCATAAAGGGAGCTTGGAGAGGAGAGGTGCCTTTTGGTGGTGTACTGCAAGATACATATCCCACTTACATAGTGTCGCAGCCTCTCAATGTGGCATGATACATTTGGCGAATTTGAATATGCTAATTTTTAACAATGCAATTAGTTGCCAAGGTGACAGAATAAGACTGAAGGAAGACTGCTGTGTTATGCTCTCAGAAGCGGCAGTATATTAGAAACATTTGTCTCTCTCTTTGATCTTCTACCTCTGCTTGAGACATTAACCGTGAAGGAAACGGGGGCAGAGGAACGTTCTTCGTCTCCCATTTTCCTTTAAGACAATTCCTCTTGACATCTGGAGTCATTACCATGACTCCGATACCCAGGGTCTCAAACAATCAATACCTGTCTCCATGGTGACTTAAACAGCAGGGACCTCAGCTGAAACCTTCTCATTCGTCTTATTACGCCAACCATCATCCACAATCAATGATAGCCCTCATCATTCACTCATTCTCACTTTGATGTGTCTGTGTCCACAGGCGTTCGTCTGCACGTGTGTGTGGTGTGTTTAAAGTAGTCAAAGGTATGGCAGATGCCCCGTTAATGGATTCTTATCGATCAGAACGGAAAACGTCCCAAACTTCACGGCAAGCTGGCACCTGATGTCCTTTATCTGTGTCTGTCTTTCTCCTCGTTCTTATCCAAGTCTGTCTCCTTCTCTTTCAGCTCACCTCTAGTCAGCCTACTCCCTGGGTTTCCTTTGCTCTGGAACAACTTTCTCCGTACATGTGTGTTTTTTGTCTTTTTTACTTCTATACTGACTACATTAAGCAAAAGGTGTTAATCTAGATGAATTACTGGGCTTCGTGAAGTACTGTAACTCAGAGGAAACATAAAAAAGGGCTGCGAAGGTTGTTAACAACATGTACATCTTAGGATTTATTTAAAACAAACTTGACTTGAGAACTTGAAAAAAAAAAAGGTCAAAATTATATCTCATTTCTGAGAAAAAAAAGTCAACTGAAAAACAACTTGCAATTGCGAGGAAAAAAAGGTCAGAACTTTAACACAAAAAGTTGCAAGTACCTTTTTTGTATTTTCTTTCAGTAGTGGAAATGGGTTTCTGTACTTTGTATTGACATACTATATGTCAGTCTAAAAGAAAAAGAAACCTTAATAAATGCATCTAATAAAAATGCATATGATCTATTAATAGTGTTGATGGTTAACTTAAACTCAAAATAGCTGAAATCTTCATGATGTCTGACTGTGAAGTGACAATGAGAGCCAGTTAAACCCTGGTTTCTCACACTAATCACCAATAACCATGTTTCATGTATGAGACCCGGTAAGTCTGTGATGAAGGGAGAGAAAATCTGTCTCTGTTCACCCTTCTAAAGACCACTCACAATGTTATTTTTTTGTTTCAATTCCTCTTCCAGGCTTGTGTGTGACTGAAAGCTAATCAATGGGACAAGGAGTCTCTTGAACACACAAACACCTCCACTTTTCCCCCTCTCTGCCCTCTTTTCATTGATGTCCCTGTCTGGGATCTCAACTGATAGAGAGAGACAGGAAAAAAGACAGAAAGAGGGAGCACGAATGTGGTTTTAATAATGCAACAAAGAGCAGCCACACCTGTGGCATAGAGGCCACAGCAAGATCAGAGCCCAGCAAGAAGCCATTCTCCTGTGTGTGTAGAAAAAAAAGTCTCCTCCCTCATAAAACTGACCTTCAGAAACCCAGCGGAAAACAGAACTAGGGCATCAAATGCAAACAGTTTGCTGATGCTATTTGTGATTATATATACAATCATAACTAACATGTTACAGTCTCATTCATTGACTTAACTGCACTAGCAGAGAACTAACAATGAATGTGAACATTTTTAGTGTATACAAGATTCTAAATTACGTTTTTTTTGTTTGGTCTGTCTATATCTAATACCTGGTATTTTAACATTGTAAAAATTATGGGAAAAGCTGTAAAATATTGCCATTTGAAGGTATTGTTTGATGAAACTAGTGCTTTAGAAATGATAGTACACCTAATGGACAAGAACTGTTGATTCTGATGCCTAGGTGGGATGTGACCCTGACAAATTTGTGTTTTAAGTTAAGTGTAATATGAAAATATGAAAAATGTCTAGTGCCATTAGCGTTCCATCAGTCCTCTATCATTGACTACAGCTCTTCACTCTGTACTAGTTCAGCAGTTGATCTCATCTGCAGTGTTCAATGTCACAATGTGAGTGCTGAAGGAAAAAAGAGACTTATACTTTTTTTTTACATCATGGTAGGGACTTTCAATTAATTTTTTCGAAATATGACGCTAAAGGCTTCGAAAAACGACGCCAAGGGTCCTGACCAGGGTTGCCAATCATTCCTTGAAAAATAGAATTGTCCAGTATTTAGAAACATAAGTATGCGTCCTGTTTTGAGCTGAAAAGGGACGCACTTTGTCCCGTATTACCATGAGAATGGTAAACACAAAAATATACAACCTTACTGTAGGCAGGTATTGAGAGGACAGCTCTGTAATTAAAGAGCAAACTGCTGTCAAAACATTCCAGCATCACGACTTAAAATCAAAAAGACTGAATGTGTGAGTGTGTTTGTCCTGTCGCCGTGTCTGTCCTGGCATGGTGCATTCAGACAGGTGTCAGTGTGTCCTTTTTCGTTTTTTTTTTTTGTCTGGATATTGACCGTCTATGGAAAGTGCAGTGAGCAGTAAATAATTTAGCCACAGTCTTCTCTGAGAATCAGGGAGCACGGACAGCACACATCAAAAGATAAGATGGAGACAGCAATGTTAAGTCAGTTGTTCATGAGCACTAAACCTCCACGTGTAACTAGTAAAGAAGTAATATATTAAAGTTACATTTATTTCATACTAGCCTGACGTCAGACTTCGTACTTCCGGTCAATTTCATTATTCCCAGTATTTGGCAATTGAAGCCCAAACAAGAAGAGTGTTCGAGTGTTCATTTTGAATTAAGGTAATGTTGTGGCCCTACTCCCCGACAGGTTTTTGGAAAAGTTTAATTTATCAACTGTTACTGATCAGTAACAGGCAGGTCAGTGTCTCCTTTCTTTTCCAGTCCATGTCATGCTGTAATCTTACAATTGCAGTGTTTCCCTTGATGGTTTTCGCTGCATATCTTGTTTTTACAGTGGAAGTTTTGAGCCGGCACATAGCATATGTTATAACCAAATGTTATGTAATTGGCTTTACAAGTATGATATTAAACTTCAGACAATGCTATCTGTACTGTTTGCTGCCCAAAATTTAGTCATTGGAATACTGTTTGTGTGAATCTTGTATAAACATCACATTTCATTCATAGATTCATTAAAATACATTATACTCACTGCTTCAAGGCTGGATCATGAATGATTTGCACGAAAATAAACACATTTCGGTTGATCAAGGGCGCGTTTCCCTTCAGAACCAAACATAAGGTTAACCCTCTGCGTCTTCAGTCACTCAGATGTTGGGAGTAAATTACTTCTGCTATGTTCATTAATACATTTAACAACAAAACACCTCAATCTCTTAGGAGTCTTGCTTGTCTCTGTGTCTCGGTCTGATGGTGGCTCACTCAGGGCGGGTCTGAGGTAAGGCACCAGTTCAGTCTGTGTGACACGCTGCTGTCAATCAACTGTTGTGGGAGTGGCCTCTGTTGCGCGCCGCCACACCGACATGCATTTGAGAATGGCTTGATTTTAGAAGGGGCAACTTATTTTTTATTAAATTAAAAGAATACTACTGGTGGAACTTTTTCATTGTAGGGTGGTTGTGTATACACTCCCATCACACATTTCAGTCCAAACAGCTTGGCTTGTTTGGCTTAGGTTATGAGCCAAAACGCATCTTTTTCATGTTCACTAATAACTACAAAGGATTAATTCATGTCTAAGTGGTGTACAAATCTGTTCAGATAAAGAAGAAGAAGAAGAAGAAGAAAACGCAGCTACATCTTAAATGACCTGAGTGTGCATTTTTAGATTTTTTTCTTCATTTTGGGGTGAACTATTGCTTTGAAAATTATTTCTAAAAATATTCCTGCAATAGAACACAGAATCCTGCAATAGTAACATGCTATAACATGTGTCGTCTGCAGATCTTGTCAGCTTGTGTCCCATCTTTCAGTGTTGTAGCTAGCAGTGTGCTACATAATACTGAAAAAACATACACTGTACAAGTGTGAAAAAAATATAAATATAGAAAATGCTTTTCTGTGAGAGAGCACTGGGAATATTTTAAATAAAACTGACACTTAAGACTCAAATCATATGCAGGGAAGCTGGGGAGGAAAATTATACATAAAGCAAAAGAATACATACGTTATAAAAATGAGTTGAGGTATTGAGGATATATGTTTAACAGAAGCAGATGGGTTGTCGTGGCAACATCTTGAACCATATGTAATGCAACAGCAATTCTGTGTTTGAAATCAGGTTTGCTAAAAGTCAACTTACACCATATCAAATGCGCACTGTCTGAAAGCCAATTAGAGAGCAGTTTAAACTGTTCAGGGAAAAGCAATTTAAGAGGAAACAGCAGAATAGAAAATAAACATGAAAACATAATTTGGCTGACCTCAACCTTGTTCCTTTCCTTTTTTATTTCAGCGGCTAGACATATAATATATATTTTTAAATATTTTAAATTAATACTTGACTGATTTCTGACTAACAGCTGATATAGTGAGGATAAGAAAGTTAAAATAAACAACTCATAACTTTAAAAATTTTGAATAATAATACATAAAAGTGTAATTGAACCAATTTTCCTGTATTGTGCTTATATTAAGTATATATATATGCTTATATTAATATTAAGTAAATTGTACATGTTACAATGTGTATCCAGTAATACACCTTTTTATATTATTAAATACTGTTATATACTGAAGTGTACAAATAATATATAAAGCAAGATATATTTCTTAGAATGTCATTAAAAATCACAGGGAGTTGGAAAAGGGTAAAAAAAAAAAGTGACTAAATGATTCATACAAAGTGTAGCTCAGAGGGATTTGGTTTGTTCGTTTTAAGTTTAGATTTTGGAGTTGTGTGTTCATGTAGAGCTCTTGAACGTAGTAGCTCTGCACACCATGCAGCTGCCCAGTACTGCAACATTTTTGTTCCTGTACACACACAAACACTTCTTCGCTCTCACCACAGATGCTTCAGAACAACAAATAAGCAACTCTTGCACACCTGAGTGCTTGCAGACAGGTGCGCTGAATACAGGACATATTATGAAGAAATAGAAACATGCGTACAGCTGCAGCTTGCAAGTAATCAATGTTTTTACAACAGTACGTACATCTGTGATTTGGTCACAGGAACCTTGCCAGCCATCAACTAAGGTTCTGTAGGGTTTGTAATCATGTAATCTACAAAGATAACTGGTTTGTGGAGAGATCATGATTAGGCTTATCTAGGCCATTTCAGCTACTGTAGCTATCTTATCCAATCAGATATATTTATACTTAAATCTAGAATAAAAATTGGCTGCAGCAGCTGATCCAGGTATGTTAGACCATGGGATCAATGACACAAAGTCGATGATAAAAACCAAACCGTCAAAGATAAAAGGACAACGTATGCCTTATGCTCTGTCTACTACATGCATTTTTCTTTGCTTTTTTGCGTCTTTTTCTTTGCAAGGCAATAGTGCTTATGAAAATTGATGTGATGCACCGCTGAACATGCACTGAATGGATCTCAACTATGCTTGGTTTTCATACATTACGTACAGTACAGCGCTTAGTCAGCATTCTCTACCCTGAACACCATCAAATCTAGTTCAAGCTCCATTTATGTCCAAGTTAAAAATATACAAGGCAAGGAATATATATATATATATATATATATATATATATATAAACAAAATAAGAATAAGTTATCCACACTTTTGAAAAGGATTTTTATAGATTTTCCCCCAGTTTCACAGACAAGACTTAAGCTAGTCCCAGACTAAATTGTACGTTTGAACTGTTTCAGATGCAAAAATCTTGCTCTGACATATCTTAAAACATGTCAGTGTCATTGTTCTGTATTAAGATGGACACCTGTAATACTTTCTAATAAGTCATTTTTGTGAAAATTACTTAAATATCTTAATTTAACTAATGCCTAGTCTTGGCTTAAGCTAAGCCCTGTTTGTGAAACCGGCCCTAAATGTTGCAAAGATATCAACATATAACATACACTCTTTATTAGATAATCTGAATACGAGTCCTTAGATACCAAACACGAAATGTGTTGCTCTGATTAGGTGGTGTAACCTGATGATCTATTAAAAACATGCTACATCACGTGTTTTACAAGAACAAGGATTCGTTTTTATTGTCAGTGCAGGCCTAAATAAAAACTACATTTAAGCCTGAGCATTTTCTCATTTCTGTTTATATTTAAATACATTAATTTTGGCGAGGCTTTTATATAGTCTTTATAATGAATGCCATTAATTTGTGTTTTATTTTATGTTTTGTAAATAGAAATTATATATAAAAGACATATACCGACTTTCACAGAGATATTCGTGGATAATAACTGGATGAACTAGATGGGTTAAAGCTTTTTATAGTTAGTTTTTAGTTACATGGAGCTTTTTATGCCATATAATAAATTAAAATTTAGAATAGGAAAGTTTGAAATATGTGAAAGATCTTGTCTCTAAATTGCAACAAGTATGGATCAGGCACAAAATGTGTGAAAAATAGTATATGCATTCATTTAAAAATTAGAGCCTATAAGCAGCTATAAAACTATAGTACATATTTATATATACACATCATAAAATGAAACACAAATGAATGGCATTCATTATAAAGAATATATGAAGGTCTCGCCAAAACGTATGTATTTAAATAGAAACAGAAATGAGAAAATGCTCAGGTGCAATCGCTGTTTTTGACAATAAAAACAAATCCTTGTGCTTGTGTCACGACCGGCTCAAAGCCGTGGCAAATCAAGTGAGGACTAAATCGTGTTGGTTGAGTTTTCAAAGAAAAAGTATTTATTTACATAAGTAAAAGAAACATAACACAAAATAAACATAAACAATATTTCGGTCGGAGCATGACGTCAAAGCTTCCGACCGAACCAAACTTAACACGTAACAAAATCCAAATAATCAAAACAAGAAGCAGGAGCAGCTCTCCACACGCCAACATAATTCCAACTTTTATAACAGGAAGAACAGGTGTAGATTGTTCACTTGATGGGTCTCCCAGCCCCGCCCACTGGCCGGCCGTAGCAGTAAGAACCGGAGACCCGTCACACTTGTAAAAAAAAAAGTCACAAAAATGCATGTCTTGAAGTCTTTGTGTGCCTTAAGTTAATGTTTTTTCTTTTTGGATTAGAACCGCCTTAGAAAATTAACAAAAAAAATTTGAGGAATATTCAGGCTGTTTAGTGGTGTGTTTAGAAGTCTGTCATTGTTAATAAAAGACTCACAACTAAAATAATAGACTTTAAATACATTCAGTGATTCAGCAAAATCATCATCACCAGATGAATATTTCGCTTGGTTTGTCTGGCTGTTAAAGATCAAGTAAAGCAAAGTAAACAACATTTTGTTTCTATTAATGTAAGGGTCAAGAGCCCAACTGAAGCACACACTGACACTGGAACGGTAACATACAAATTGTGATTTTCTCCTTACACAAAAAAAAATGCTTTCTTCTCTAAAGTTAACTGGGTTAAGTTACAGTTAAGCAACAATTTCACATACATTTTTTCTCATTCTATGGTGTTAACACAATGCAAAGATTTTGCATAAATTCAACTAAAGCTATTCATGTAAATAAAACACAACTTGGCTGTGTGGAACAGAGGGTACATGATTACATAAGTGAGTTAAGTTAGTTCAAAGAGTAATTTTTTTGAGTCTAGGCAGGGTCTTTATTCAATATATAATCACGCGCGAGGGCTGACAGAGTGGAGAAGAATGAACATTGCGACCAAAAAGATGGAGCGCTTCACGAATTTGCGTGTTACGTGGTACCCCACTTGTACGCCGCTTTGGATAAAAGCGTCTGCTAAATGAATAAATGTAAATGTAAATGTACTGCGGTGCCATGGACGGGTGTGTCCAGCCCCTTCCCTCAGCGGATGCTGCCGCACATCGCGATGGAATTCGACACGTCTGCGGAAAAACCACCCAAAAACCAGTCACTTGGCGTGCTACGTCGCTCTGTCCCCAAAACTCGGCGAGCGATTGCCTCAGTCGGGTTGCGTATCTGTATTAAGATCATTACCCATGTGCTTTACTTGAAAGGTATTTAATCACAGCTGTTTGTACACATGTCCTTAACTGCCAGCAGCAGTCACCCGTTCTGACACGCTGGACCCTACCGTCTTGGTGAGGGCTCGCAGGGACCCGAGGGGTACAGATACCTGGAGCGCCCCAGCAGTCTTGTGCTCGCCACGGCGGCACATATACTAAAATTGGAACGATACAGAGAAGATTAGCATGGCCCCTGCGAAAGGATGACACGCAAATCCGTGAAGCGCTCCATCTTTTTGGTCGCGATGTTCGTGCTCCTCCACTCTGTCACCCCTTGCGGCGTGAATATATGCCCTTTCAGCATGGGAGCGCTCTGTAATAACATCATTACCCATGTGCTTTACTTGAAAGGTATTTCGCCGCAGCTGTTCGTACACATGTCCTTAACTACGTGCAGCAGTCACCCGTTCTGAAACGCTGACCCGTTTTGTTTTTCTCTCCTTTCCTGCCGCCTGTCGTTTTGACAAAGGCAGAGGCCACGCCCCCTTTTACACTAGCACTCCGGTGCCATGGACGGGTGTGTCCAGCCCCTTCCCTCAGCGGATGCTGCCGTACGACGCGCCGGAATTCGACACGTCTGCGAAAAAAACACCCAAAAACCAGTGACCTGGCGTGCTACGTCGCCCTGTCCCCAAAACCCGGCGAGCGATTGCCTCAGTCGGGTTGCGTCCAGCCCCAGCCACCCCAGTACTGCACGGTACGCGAGGTGTCGAGGTGGCTCGCTGGGCCCTACCGCCTTGGTGAGGGCTGGCAGGGACCCGAGGGCTACAGATACCTGAAGCAGACCAGCAGTCTCGTGCTTGCCACGGCGGCACATATACTAAAATTGGATCGATACAGAGAAGATTAGCATGGCCCCTGCGAAAGGATGACACGCAAATCCGTGAAGCGCTCCATCTTTTTGGTCACGATGTTCGTGCTCCTCTGCTCTATCAGCCCTCGCGGCGTGAATATAAAGCCCTTTCCATCGTGGGAGCGCTCTGTATTAAGATGTCATTACCCATGTGCTTTACTTGAAAGGTATTTCATCACAGCTGTTCGCACACATGTCCTTAACTGCCTGCAGCAGTCACCCGTTCTGACACGCTGGACCCTACCGTCTTGGTGAGGGCTCGCAGGGACCCGAGGGGTACAGATAC
>JAUCNO010001851.1:12644617-12663678 GCA_032353835.1 Enteromius viviparus
CCCTTGAAAAGATATAATAAAATATTTACAAAAATGTGAGGGGTGTACTCACTTTTGTGAGATACTGTATATATGTGAACTGAATGTATTTTTGGACACCTAATTGTATGTTATTTTGAAATTAAATTAAAAGTTATTATAATTTAAATTTATATTAAATGCAGTTATCTGTACTTTTGAGTTTGCTTATGACCCACTTAAGTAGGACTTACTGTACAGTAAGTATACATAATTATATGTTATTACATAATTACTTTTGCAGTCTTGGTAGATTATGTTTGAAGTGCACCACAGAATGTACAGAAAAGCATTTGTGGCCACTAAAATACACTTGTAATTGAAATGTAATTTCTATTGAAACTAGGCATTTTATATATATTGTAACTGCACGCAATGATGCAGTTACAGATTAGTACATTTAAAATATATATACACTAAATGTAACATTAACTGACACACTACAGTTAAAATTATAATGAACTACTACTAAGTACATGTGTGTCAACACATAAAACATCTCATTTTTAAGGACAAGCACAAGAAACCTTAAAGGACCTTTTTTTATAAAGTAAAAGGTTTAAATTGACATCATTACAAAAGGCATTGTTTAAAGGTGTACTTCAGTCTGTTATGAAAAACATAGTGAAAGTCTATACTCTTTAAGTACACTTAAGCACCGTTTTATTTAAATAATAGGCAACAATTTAGAATAAGGAACATATACTCTCTTTTAATTATGACTTTCCCCTCAATAAACTTCTGAATAGTAAGTAGTTGTTAAGTGTTGATAGGATTAAAGGATCTAAAATATAGCAATGCAGAAAAAGCCATTAATACAACCCAGGCTCACTGGAAATACGTGCCTCTATATACATTTCTGCAACCCCGTAATTATGTACCTTACTGCACGTTTCGCTACAGTTTCAAAGTCAAATGTCTACAGAGTGACGCTAAAACACACGTTTAATACAAAACCATGGCATGTTTGATTAGGTTGGTACAGAAACGTATTGCAGAGTGTTTATAACGCTGCTTTGAGGTATGTTTTGTTGCCGTTTAGAATTAAAATATCCAGTGTGTGTCGCTAAAGATTAATGCTCTATCATTTTGGAAATATCCCCTACACCAAACCTAAACCTATCCTATAGTGTTAACGAACGCAAAAGTAATGTAAAAACTTATTATAACATCCTTTTACACTGATTTGAGCTGTTTTGTCAAACCGTTTTACATAGGATTCAAACCGGTGCTTTTCACCACCTAACTGCAACACTGTATCATGTGAGCTACCGAGTAAACCTACTAAGTTTAAAAACTCGTTCATATGAAGCTGTATATGTGACGACAACGTTCAAAAGTATTAGTTTTCGAATCGTGCAGTGCATGACATAAAAAATGTTTTCAAGTCGTAACATAACATTCTGCAACTAATTGTGTAAAAATTAGCCTTTTTTAATCAAAAATCTTTAAAAAAAAATTCATTGCAGTGAGAATAGGCTCTTAAAATAAAGTGTTACCAAACAATATTACATTTTATGCAAATATGCATTTTTTTTGTTGATGAAACCAAAACATTTAAAGTTGTAATGTTGTTTTGAACTGTGTAAAATCATTAAAAATGGCTAAGAAGGTTAGTTCTGAAAAAATTATAGAATAATTTGCTTGCAGATGCAACTTATTTTGTTATGTAATGCAATGAAATTCATACATTTTAAATTTGACTTGAGTGCCTGAAAGTGTCCAAATACTTTCTGAGGCCGCTATAAATCACATCAATGGCCCTGCGGTATGACAGTACCACATACGCTGTGCACTGCAATAACCTGTTGAACCTTTGGTTAATATCCCAGACTTCAGAATCGAGTTATAACTAAACAGCACCCATGAGAAGTTTCCCTGAAAATATTAAAATGGCTCTGGGAAAGAACAGAGTGGAGATGGTGATGACTCTTCTGATGGCAGTAAATGGCTGATGGATTTGTTTTACAGGCATCTGTTCAGTTCAAGCTTCAAGTATGACTCTCTGGCCAGAGGATGAGTCAGCACTAGAAGATTATGTGAACAAAACCCACACTGTCAAGGATCTTTTTACTCTTAGGTTCAGGAAATGGAAATGATGGGTTCAAACATTTCCTCTCTGTTTAGAGAGAAGCGTTGCTTCCTGTCCTGAATGTAACCACCGCTGTTAGCACAATGTGAGAGTGGCACTTACCTGGATGGAGGTTCAGACAGCATAGAAAGAGCACAGAGACAGTGAGGATTCATTCTGTGAATGAAAGTACATGCTCTGTAAAGTTTTAGAACTCGTTCTTTAATGGAGGGACTACTTTTCCAGGTTGATGAGCGTTTGTTTATGTGTTTCTGCTTTGCTAGTTTTTGACTTCCTAGTTTTTGAATTTGGCAATCACACCAGATATGCTGACATGCTTAATGTTTATGTTGTTTTGACAGTTTAATATTATTTCTGCCCTCTGTTGATGCATTTCATTTTAAAACACTAAGTTTGGGCCGAGCTTGTCCCATGATGCATCCCAATTCGTCTATTTATACTTTGTTCAGTCACTATGAATTATTACATGTCTCCTGTCACGGTAAACTGGCCCGTCAATCATCTAGTCACAGTTAACGTCCTCATATACACAATCCACAGCATGGTTGAATTTCTCACGTTTGTAGTTCTGGACGAATTGTCCTTCAAAGCATTGGCTTTTAGGCAATATTAGACATAAGAGTGTGCATAGATCTCCACAATCCGAAACTCCACCAGAAATAGAGGAGTATCTTTAGGATCCTCATTTCAACATACCATCATTTGGGACACCGTAATTCTAATCTCGGATACTATTTAGGGCGGATAGCATGTGAATTGGGACACAGGGCCTTTTTTTAGGCTTTAGTTACATCACAGCCATTAACTGCCATCTTTTTCTAGTGAGTTGCTGGTGAGGGACATTATCAGTTTAGAAGTATTTCATTGGATGGTTTTGCAGGATGACTCATCAATATTATTCTGTCCATTATTTAAGTTTAAAACTCAGTGTGTATATATAACAAAATGTGTTCAAGTCAGATCTTTATGTGGTCTTGGACGTCCCTATGGATGTCCGCAATTACAGTACAGGAGAGTTTTTCTTTTTTGTGGACTGAGAGAGTCAAAATAATTTTATAGATTGAATTATAGAGCTTAACTTGTACATAGCCAGCAATATTATTTTAAATCCAGAAAGTACGTGTTCATCCCACACATACCTCTGATCCCCACTGTTACATTACTTACAGTGGACTTATCCCACATTACAGCACTGCACACATAAACACACACACACACACACACACACACACAGTTTGTAATAGCAATGCAAGCACAAGCTGATTTTTAATACATCTTCAGGACAAAAAGGAGAAAGATTCAGTAAGTCTAAATATGTGATTATGGCAGCTTGCTGTCTGCTTGACTAAACTCCCTGGAAATCACTTCAGCACAACTGACTTAACCTTTTCTAATGAAAGATAAACAAACACAAACTTTCCCCTAAATTCTACGTAGCCATTATAGCAACAATTCTGTGAATATTCGTAATAGCCTGGCATTAAGTGAAAGATAAAATTCAGCTAAATTTCACTTCTTGTCTCTAAGCTTTTATCAGAACTGGAAAGCCTCTAACGCGGCAGAGTGGATTTTGCGTAAGACATAAGAGTTTTACCCTGTTTGACCCTCCTAAAATCCATGTCTTTTGTATCAAAATCAGATCTGGGACAATCGTTTGGCTCAGTTGGAAGCAGTGTATGCTAACTTGCAGATTATTAAAACCATAAGCTGTCCATTTCAGTAATAAAATGAAGGTTTTTAGCCATGTCATGAAAAGATTATTGTCAAATGCTCCCAAAAGAGAATGCTACAGGCAGAACATTAGCTAACATGCTAATGCTTCTTACAACTCTCAATTTAGTGAATTTTAATTTAATAAATTCTTGGCCACTGATCACATAAATTTAACCAATGCGCCATTTTCTGACAGTGTAATTAATATATTATATTATTAATTTATATTATATTATTATTTTACTTGAAATTTGTAATACATTATGGGAAATTAGGATTAAGACAGCAAGGAAATATTACTATTAAGCAAGAAACAAACCTCTTACAATATATTATAACAAATATCATACAGTATATTCATTTATTTACATTTTCTTGTAATCTCGAATTGCTCTTTAATAATTAAAAGCTGTATTAAAAGTATTGCAGTATCGTTTCCTTTTTATGCACATTAGAAAGGATCATTAAAATCTGAATAATGTTTAATGAAAGAAGACAAGGCTTGGTCTTTATGTATTCACACTTGAGCTCGTCCTCCAGGGCACTTGAGAGACTTAAGAGGGCATGACAACATTTCCAGTAAGTGAATCCAGGGAGCAACTTGATACACACTGGCTTTTATAGTGCATTCTGGGATTTTCTAGAAAGCTTTTTGACTCTAGAAATGGCCAACTCCCCAGGCAGGGCACTTACCAGTGAACTAGGGAGTGGATTGAGACACCCCCGGCATCTTAAAAAGACCTCTGTTTCAAGCATCGACGGCACAGATAGCACTCGTACATCACAGAGACGTCTATCAGATGTGTGCATTTTCATATGAAAGATGTTATTTTTAGAGCATGTTCTCATCTGTAATACGTCACTACGACACTCCCAGTTGATGTGAGAATGGCGTTGGGCAGATGTTTACACGGCGTTTATGAATCAGAATATGTGTGAGTTTTCTGTTTTGACACATTATTCACACAAACTAGAACTCGGCGTCTCTGTATGTGTACATACTAAACAGGAACACAGAATGCCACGTCTCCCATTCAATGCAGCGACTGAATGCGTCTGCTCCCTCCCATGTTAACGTTAACAACGTTGCCAGACAGAACTATATTTGAAGTGGAAATAGGATGAGACACAGTTATCTTTGTATTGAGCATAAGGGCAATACAATTCCAGGCTGTGCCATTTCCTGAACCCATTTTCTCCCATGGGCCTGCTGCTAGTGAATATGAAGCGTGGTTCTGTGCTGATCTCTGTCAGGCTGTGATAATAGTCGCATGTATCTGTCCCGTCCATCAGGACACGTTTCATTTTCAGCCTTTGTCTGTGCCCAAGCCTTATTTTAAAGATGAGTATCTAGTAAAGATGCTTGAAGGTAAATATACAATAGGTCAGTAAAGCACTACACCCTTTTTCCTGTGAAGAAAGAAAGAGGTATATAAAGGGAAAGCGGGCTAGCTGTGCGCTATTTTTAGCTTCCCCTATCATTAGCATGTTCTTAACTCTCAAAGAGCATGAGTCTGAAATAAACATCCTTAAAACCTTACCAGCTCACTCTGGAGATCATATACTTCACAGAAAAAGAAAAACCTCGGCTTTAGTTTTTTTACTGTCTTCTTTTTCTGATTGTCGCTTGTCAGATTGTACGATATGACCTGAGCCAAAGCAGACTATTGCACATTAATGCTCTTTTGTGTCAGACTGTACGATATACATCTCAGGGCCTCGGTCACGATTGACACCGCCGGCTGGGCGATCAATTGTGTCACGTCGCAGACAGCCTAATTTACACACGAAATTGAAATGGTGCCATGCGAATCCAAGCAAGCCTCTGCACTAATGTTTTGCTTTAAATAGAAAACAAAAAGTCAGTGTCTGAGACAAAGAAGGACCTTTATGGTCAGCTGATTTTTCTAACTGAACTCAAGGACGTTTTGATCACATGATCAATATGTGAAAGCACTGTATGGTAAGTGTAGGATGGATGAGCTCTTTATTTTTCGCTCAGCCTGTGTAATTAAACGGTCATCTGGGCTTTAGGTACTCTCTGTCGATAAAATCATTTGAATGTGCATTATGCTTTTCATTAACAATGATCCACCATTGGTGCTTCTACGGTGTCAGACAGGTTCTGCCGCAGATCAAGAGTTCTATTATGAATAAAGACTATGAGTGAGAGGTTTGAAGTTTGGAAGTTCAGAGGAGTCAGTGATTATTGCAGCACTGAGAACAGAAATGTTTGCTCTGAGCTGTTTAATGGGCCAAAAACCAAACAAACCCAGAGACTGATGAAAGGATGAGTGCTTTAGAGGATTAAATTTGCTGAATATTTGAGCTGATGGCATGCAACCTGCAGTACTACATAGGGAATTGAATGCAAAAATCCTGCTGCATAAACAAGTTTCGGCAAACATGTAAAGTCATGTTGAAGCTTTCAGATATCACTACTTGAAGGTAAATACAATACATAATCATAAAGAAATCTATGCTTAAATGTAGAGTATTAAATTGTATGTAAATAATTTAAATTTTATATATAAAATTAATACTCAGAAGTTTGGGTTAAATAAAAACAAGTCTCTTATACAATAAATATTATATTATACAAAGTCTCTTATACGAAAAATATACAATATATACTGTAAAATATTATTACAGTTGAACTGATTTCTGCTTTAAAATGTTATTTAATTTTCTGTGATGCAAAGCTAAATTTTCAGCAACCATCACTTCAGACGTCAGTGTCACATGTCACGTGTGTGTTTTATTAAACAAAACTAGCACAAACTGCAATGCATTTTTTCAGGATTATTTGATGAATAGAAATTTTAAATGAACAGCATTTATTTGAAATGAAAATCTTTATAGCATTGTAAATGTTTACACTGTCCCTTTAGGTCAACTCATGTCATCCATGCCATGTAAAAGTATTAAATTGTGTATTAAAAAAATCTGAAAACCTGACCCCAACTTTTAAACAGTTGCCTATACAGCATATAGAATATGTATATAGAAATATTGTTTATAAAATAAAAAAGTAAAAAGCATGTTTATGAGAATAACCTTAAAAGAGGATAAATTCACATTATAACCCAGCATCAGTCAACCTCTTGCAGGTTCTACAGGTTGCAGAAATAATGTGATAGTCTGCAGCTGAATCCATGTTAAGCAGCTTTTACTGATGCCAATGTGTCCTGAGCAGTGCTTAAACACATTGAGTCAACTTCACGCACCATCAATGTGCACAGTATGTTGCTAAATGTGTAGTTTTGCGTTCAGATTTAACCTTTATATTTAATATTTAAAGTTTAAATGAAACTTTTGGTTATGCAGGTTCTTATGACCTAACTTTTAGGTAATGCTCTAAGAGCATAAAATATGACGTTTCAAAATAGCATATTTTTAACATTTGTTCCCCTAAATCTAGCACAATTTAGAAATTTTTTTGCAGCGCAATCCATCTTTCATGTCTCATACGTGAGCTGAACCCCTTAGTAGAAAAGAATAACACATTAACTGAAAATAAAACACTTTTTTTCCTGGATTTTGTTTTACCCCTCTGGCAGTACTATTTTTCAAATTCAGTTTGAAATGTCCATATTTCTATTACTATTGACTTTTGTTTATGTTTCTACTTTTTTCCTTTTGTACCTGTTTTGTTGTGCCAAAGGTCAAAATGTAGCTTGACAGTATGTCAGAAATGACCGAATGCCAGTGGCCAATGACAACGAAATATAATTTAATTATAGATCTATGTAACTGTAATGAAAACATATTTATGTAACAAGCTCTGGAATGAGCAAAACAGCCTTAATATCTGTGTTAATGTCAAAAACAAGCCTCCCGCAGTACAGACATAAGATTCCTTCTAATCTGTCAAGTGCACCATCAGACAGCACAGCGTCTGACATTGAAACAGCCGGAGTTGAGCCAGAGTTGCCTTGAGCAGAATGAATTTACCATAATCTAATAAGAAAGTTATTACATTTCCTTATAACATAAATCACTGTTAGCAACAGCAGTATCAACATCCCTGCAAACACACACACAGGCAGAGGAAATCATCTATGGAGAAAACGTGAGCCCCTCTGTGAATCTCTGCTGAACAAATGAGAAAGAAACAGCACGATGTTACAACTGTGCAAACACGCGCTGGCTGAGGAACATCAACAGAGCAAGAATAAATGAGATTTCATTTCGAATACCAGCATTAACTAATATGAGTACAACCTTACTGAGCTCTTAGAAGAGAGATCAATCTGTAGCTGGGCTATGGGGTGGGACACACGTGCTTCTCAAGAGGGAGAGTCGAGGACATGAAGTACAAATACCTTTTTTTAATGTGACTGACCTCCTTTACACCATTTGTGCACCATTTTGAACTGAATTAAAGGAATAGTTACGCTAAAATGAAAATCCTGTCATCATTTCCTCACCCTCACGTCTCTTTAGATCTGAATGACTTTTTCTGTGGAGTCTCATTGTTGAGTTGTTTTGGACAAAAGCTTCTACATGTCGAAATGTAATGTATAAAAGATGTTCTGAGGAACGTCTCATTGTCATTGTCTTATACTGACTTAAAATGGAGGTCAATTGAGCTTTATTGTATTTACATGTTTCTTAAATATATACTGTACATGAATGTTTTTGGATTTATAAATACATATATGTACAGTACACACACATTTATCATGTAAACACAAACTTTTATTTTAATGTGATTAATTGCAATTAATAATTTGACAGCCTGATTTAATGAAGGAATTGAAATCTATGTATGTATGTATGTGTGTGTGTTTGTGAATGAATTTGTAAGATTTTTATGAAAAAAAAGAAATTTTTGAGGTACTATGCGGCACAATTAAAATCAACTAATCATCAGCATTATTGTTTTCTATTGAGATAAAAAAAAAAAAGTATGTTCTACTGGGAATAACTAAACTTGAAAAGTCATAATGTAATTATTAATGAAATTCATGTTTAAAATGGAGTAAATTCCACTTTGTATTACTCAATTTAAATTCTCATGAACTGAATTCTAAATTCAAAACTCTAAACCGAAAGGGAGGCAGTTCTCAACTTCTGAATTGAACCCAGCCTTGTTTTTTTTCATAGCCCTCAGTCAGCCAGAAAATCATATTATACCTTCTATATGTACATCAGGCCAGGAGATGCATAAAAGAAAGTGAGAAAGCACTTATAATGTTTCCAAGGTTTCCATGGTAACCATCTAAAGAGTGTCATCCAGTTCTCACATTGTTTGGGTGCATTATGCGCGTCCTTTTTGTGTTTATGTATGCGCGCCATGCGTGTATGATGATATTTGAGAGAGAGTGGAAGGTAATGAGAAAACAGTAGGAAAGATGAACGGAGAAATCAGGGATAAAGGGTTCGCAGCCAGGGCAATAAGAAGAAGAGATGAGAAAGGGATGAAGGAAGAGAATCCGGCAAACAGATGGATAAAAAGAGACAGCGTTATTGCTCCGGATCTGCGAGCGGCTTGACACGTCTCTTCATAATGCTGGAGCACAAAGCCAGGAGAGCAGAGGCTGACCCTGGATCAGTGCTTCAAGACGTATTCCAGCTGTATGATCCTTGCAGCTGTCTGGCGGTCAGGGTTAATGTGCGCTCTATAAATAAGCAGCGTTTGGCATTTGATCAACATCTTTTCTCAGAGGTATGTGATCTCGGCAGGGCTCCAGTCATTACGAGACCACAGACAGACGCGCACAAAGACAGGTACACGCTCGTGATCCACACACACACACACACACACACACTCCTCACCTCTCGGAGAGCACGACAAACGACCAAAGCTCCTCTGGGAATGCCTGTTGCTAGGACATGAGAGATTACCAAGCAATCAGATTTACAAAATGACATAATAGCTTTATGGCGGAGAAAAAACATAAAAGGAGATGGAGAGAGCAGGAGAGGGAGAGGAAAAAACTGACAATTTGTCTGTCTTGAGGGAGATGTGCTATTATGAGAAGATGTAATGCATGAGATGGATCTCCGTCAGAGCTTGTAAACCCACAGGATGACAATCATACCTCACACATCCTCTCCAGCGCCATGAGTTAGGCACCTCTGAGCAGTTCTAGGCCTCCACGCGATTACTAAAGGATCAGGAGACCCTTTAGGGAGCTTCAGTTCTTACTCATTTCTGGGGATCAGAAGATATAATCCCTGATGCACAAACAGTCTAACTGAACCCAGATAGCTGGATGGTGACACGCATACGCCAATACACCAATACACCAGTGCCAATGCAAGCTCCATAAGCAGCTGCTTGGAAATGAACTTTTGATACGTGAGGTAGATAGTAGCTTTAACTGTCCAACAAAAGAAAAGTAAAAAAAGGCATTATGAGCTACTATTTTATTTCAAATGCCAGACAATAACATATTAAAGGGCTGATTAATAAGGCTGATCCAGTTCTCAAGTTCAGCTCAAGGTTGACAGCTGCTAACAGCTGCTTGGAGGAGACATTTATAATTATATGAATAGTTTACAGAGACAAACAAGTTGAGAAAATTGTACACAATTAGTCATTATTTTTAAGATGAGAATGACAATAACTATTATATTTGATCCTGTTCCTCACAAAACTGTAGTCTGACTTCAGAAGACTTGGAAAACAACACAAGTTTTATGGACTGCTTTAATGATATTTTTATGGTGCCTTTGTGTCCTCTTTAAAGATTTATATTTTGGCTTTCTTACAGGATAGGAGAGTACACAGACAGAAATCGAAGTGGGTGAGAGAGAAGGGGACGGGAGCTGGGACACAAACACAGAGCGCCTGAAGTGCAACCTTTGTTTCTATTTTAAAGCTTAAAATCTCCAATCCCCAATATATATATTTGAGACAGGGTTAAAACAATATGAGGAGAAATGGATGACATGAACTTTTCTTTCTTTTAAATTGCTAAAAACTTTTAAAAAATATATAAATAAACAAATAAAAAAGTAAGGAAATCATACAACACACTGTAAATTGTGTGATTTAAAAAAAAAAAATGTAAAGATCAAAAGACCAAATGTAGGACTCACTTTAGATCTAAAATTTTATAAATGTCAAAAAGATTGTTGCCCTGAAAGCATTCTAGGTTCTGGCTGGTTTCCTCTCATCTGAGGCTAAAAGCTCGTTACTCTAAATCACACGAGGAAAGTTAAATCTTGAGAAACAGGCGTTTGTGAGAGTGTCTTGGGGTGATATTTAACAGCATTTTAAATCATCAGACTAGAAGAAGTGCTATGGCCTGACTACAAATGGCCGTCTTCCAAATCACTAAATCTAGGAGGAAATTTACTCTTTACTCATACAGCATAAAAAATAAATACTGAACTTCTGTGAACTAAAAGCATCTGACTCAGTGTGTTATAGTGTGTTGTACTGTAAACACGTTCAAGCATGTGTTCAGACAGAAATTGTAGAGTTCTGAACAGTCATTGTCTAGGAAACCTAATGAATCAAGACGATCAGCTGATTAGTCAAGTGTGTCATGCATATATAATTAATTCTTCTTGACATTTCTGTATTTGACAGCATACTATGATTAAAATACATTTGATTTTAAAAGTGCTTAAATTAACTGAGCTGTGTGTGCTTTGCTATAGTTTGGAAGAAAATACCAGCAAAAAACATCTTTAATAATTTGTCTAATAATTAAGTCTACACATTTTCTTCTTATTATTATTATATATTCATTTTTAAAAAGAATTATACACTTTATATGCATTTTTATTATAATTATAGTCAAAAGAAGTCTAATATGTTCAAGTAAACTTGTTTGGTGGCTAACAGCCCTATCCAAGAAATATATACAAATATAGAGGATGGACTAAAATTTCTTGTTTTAAATATGTATTTTACCATACTATTTCTCTAGTGTGTCTGTGTTAAAACAGTAGAACACAACACCCTGCTTTAACACCTACTGCATCTAGTCTGATAAAACACTGAATCGGTTGCTTGGCAACCAAAGGCAGAGCATGCAATATACAAAATGAGGGGGAGATAAATAATCTGAAAGCAGTTAAACACAAAAGGGGACACAAAACAAGTGTACACACATGTACACACTCATATACAGGCTCTAAAGTTCATGTGGAGTAAACAGCCGCAATAGTAGACAGAGAGGGACACAGTAAACAGAGATGATGGGCGGGAGCAAAGAGATGAAGAGATGGCACTAAGCTTGCTGTGCCCTTTAAATCTGAAGGGTACATCAAAATATCAGAGACCTGATGGAAAAAGAGGGACAGATAAAAAGTGTGTGTGTATGCTGTATGTGTATGCAGGCACTCATCGTGATCTTTCTGGCCCCTATAATCTGGAGTTCTTCAGAATCATGATAAGAGGACTTGACCGCACCAGACTGCTAATGGTGCAGAAACGTAACAAATCCTACAGTGTGTTTACTGGATCTATCCACTTCTTTGACAATTGTTAGTATGATGTAATGAGAATTGTTGATGTAATAAATGTTAATACTGAGAAACGTGCATTTTAGACAAAATGTTGCCAGTTAAAGGTGCTATTTGCAATTTTATTTACACTGTAATAAGAAAACACCATAGCATGTTTAGATATTTAGACATTTAAAGTTAACAAAACAAAACAAAAATAACGTTACAGCTAGTTATTTGATTTTAAAATGTTTATTTCGTGTCGGAATGTGTGTTTGTTTTGGTCTGTATCATTCTTGCCACTGCTAATTTCAAACAAAAGTATTTCAGCACTCTGGGTTGCCAGTTGGTGGAAAACACAGCATACTGCAACCCTAAAAAGTCAGCAACCCAACCTAAAAAACCTTGGCATCAGTATAAAAAGCTTTATGACCACAGGCATATTAAAATGTGGCTAAATCAACTCATCAACTCACAGCTTGTTACCTTAATACATTCTATTTATAAAGCACTTTATAGTTGAAACAAATCTCAAAGTGCTACAAATTTAATTTGCCCCAAAAGCTCTAATAAAAAAGGTAAGTTTTAAGACCAGATTTAAAAATATCAACAGTCTGAGGCATCCTCAGATGCTCAGGGAGAGCATTCTACAGTCTAGGTGCAGCTGAGCAAAAGTCGGCCACTGTCAGTATTGTTTTTAAAAGTATAGACTTTGGTATCAGTCAGTTATTTAAAATATAAAAATTCCTGCTAGCAATTCCTGCTAAATTCTTGAACACAAATGACTGGCCAATGTGTTCACACACTCAACAGATATGACTGCGATTGACTACAATGATCATCTCTTCATGTCTGGCTTGCCAGGTTTTAACGGAAAACAAAACAAAACACCCAATTGCTACTCAGTTCTAGGAGGGGTGGGATCTCTGAAGTTTAGCAGAGTCATCCAATCAGGTCAGATCTTGCCAGAACAAGAAAGTGCTTTCCAGTTGCATCAAACGGACTGTGGGTGGTCTTTAGGTGTTGAGTCTAAGACTAGTCATAGTTGTGATGTTATGTCCGTGCAGATTAATACTACTGTATGATCCTTGACTGCATATATAGCTACATTTATAACATTTTTAAATGTGTGGCAGTGGCTGAGCCGCATTAATTTAGCACACATGCATATAATCCCTTGAGATAAGCGCAATCTGGCATCAGGAAATAACACCAGCTATTTGTGTCCAAACAAAGAAATCATTATGTGACTCTTGTAACTAATAGCTCCACTCAGTGAATGATGCCATAATCAGAGCGAAAACCAACACAAACAACTATAACCTCTGACTTGAGCCATATGGTACTGCAGTCAATGTCTGAGCTAATGTGCAGTAGAGGATAAAATGCCATGTTTGTGTCTGTCATGTTGAATCTACATAAAGCGAAATGAAAGGCAGTTCAGTCGTTTATGCTCACAGCATGAAACCGAGGTGAAGTGGTTTGAACGAGGGCACAAAAAGCCCATGCCACCCCGCCGTGAGGGGTCTCAACACAGGGGTCAGGCTTTAGTACGCTGACCACACAAACCACAGGACATGCCTGGGCGGCCTTTTAGCACAAAAGCTCATGCATAAAACAAGATGTGGCTCTACATGTGTGTGCCTCTCTGTAGAGGGAGACTGGGGGAAGATGTGTCAGTGAATTGTTGCACCTTACTATAGAAAAATACAGGTTTTGACTATGAGCTGCACATGACAATTGATACTCATTTGTTACTTATATGAACTATTTTGGTGCATCAAAAATAATTATCCAAGACGTGGTATCTACGTTTTTTTTGTTTTCAGCTGTAATATACAGTATATAAAACTATATATATATATATTACACAAAAATATACTGTAGATATAAATTTTTGTAGGCCTAGATTTCTTTGAAGAATCAGAAGGAGGAATGGAAAAGAAAAACTCACCTTTAAAAGAAAATGATCAAGGACTTTTTTTCTATGAAGTTATACTACTTTAGACTCATACAGGAGGAACTGTAAGGATTATTATTTAATATTTTCCTTTATCTTTGATGGTTGGAATGTGGAATAATAATGACTGTTCTTGTTTCTTCTGTCAAGAGCATTTTTATTTATTTATTTATTTATTATTAAATTTATTTTTTTATATGTTTTTCTATATAAATTATCTATATGTGATCTTTTGGTTACACTTTAGTATATAGTATAGAGACCAATTCTCACTATTGCTTAATAGCATGGTATTAACACATTGGGAGTTTATAAGTACTTATTAGCACATATTCTCTAATCCTAAAACTATTAATAAGCAGCAAATTAGGGGCATATTGAGGCAAAAGTCTTAATTATTGGTTTGTGATTGAGAATTGGACTTTAAAATAAAGCAAAATCTAACTTTTATTTGTAATGATAAGTTAACATATCTCTTTTATTTCTGTTAGAGTGACACTTTGAAATTGGATTTATAATGGGAAAAACTAACACGTTGCGATAGTGTATAATTATTATATTAAACATTCTAATTTAAAACGTAATTCATTCATATAATCCCCCACGATTCAACTTGTTCTGCAACATGACAGCTTTTTTGGGATTCTTTCTTTAAGCTTTGGCTCAAAGGAGTCATTCAGAAATATAATGAATTCATTTAAACCTTGCCTTTGTGCTTTCATAGAGTACAACTTGTGAAATGTGTACAAAGTGGCACAGCTTACCCCACACTCCCCCGCATAAGTGAGATCTGATAGCTTCAGCGTGTCTCTCGTGTGGAGGCGCGATTGAGGTCAAAAGTCAGCTCTTCCTCATTAACCTTTGTGGACTTGCAAGGCATTTTGGGATACAGTTGTGTGGGTGTGCTTCTGGAGTGTTTTTAACCTTTTTTTCACATTGGCCGCTTAGATCAGATAAACACAGGCGTGAACAACACTCTCCTCACCTGAACCCTTCAACAAAGCTTCAACAGCTTGATTCAAAGTAGTCTGAACTTTGTAACTGTGTTAGCTCAGTGTAAACATTTAAGTGCTAATTAGGTGCTAATTAATGGCAAACATCTGCTAAAAATACCTGTAGATCCGGCACTGATATCGTCAGGAAGGCAGAAAAGAACTTTTCACAGTAAGAAAACACAGAAGCAGAAATAAAGGCGGGTGTCTGCACATTACTTCACTAGTTAAGCACATTGAAAGCCTAGCATTAGCGTGTAAGTGTTACCCCAATGGACCATTAGCTGGATGTGCTCCAGTCCACTCTTGATTTCTCATTGCTCCCTAATGCAGGGGGCGGGACTCAGTGATCCAGTAATAAATTAGTCGTGTCCACTCCGGGATGGCTGCCGGGTGGTTGGGCATGGCGCCAGACACCGTGGCATCAGACGGTGATGGAGGTTTACAGTCACCAGCGGAAGCTGCTCAGTGTGAGAGCATTTCTTCGCTGTTGTACATGTCAGTCTGAACATAAGGGTCCAGATTGTGCAAACACATGCTGCTGAGCGACAGAGCGCTCTTCCCTGCAGGTCCTGTGGTGGTGACCACAAGACAACAACACACAGGTAAAGATGACGATTCTTTTCTGGAGCCCTGTCAGTTTTCTGACCTCATTTACACACCCCAAACAAACACGCACATTCAAAAACAACAGATCTTACCCTGTATACGTATGTGTTATGGTTATAATATTTACTACTGTAAGATATTCTTTCATACTGTAAGCAGAACTGCTTAACTGTTATTATTATTGTTATTCATAAAATAGATAACTGAATAAATCGAAATATCTGCATAATTATTATTTGAATAGATAAATAAAATGGCTTCTTAATTATAGACAACAAAAAAATAAACTAATAATAAAATAATGAAACATACACTGAAATTGCATTTTATGTGGTATTTTGGTTATTCTATCATATTATTCTGGATGATGTCATTTTACATGACTGTTTGAGCCCTGCAGAAAAACACAAAGGTTTGGAACAAAATAAAGGTGAGAAAATTCTGAAAGAATATTCATTTGATAAACTCTCAATTGACTTAAAGGTGCAGACCATTCATGAGATAGGACTGCACAGTAATAATTATTAATGTATATATAAAAAAGGTTATAATGGCAGTGCTATTTTTGTTATTATTGCAATTATTAATTGCATAAATATAAATAAATAAAAAGCCTGTTTGATTACACCACTAAAAATCATTTAAATTATTTAAAAACATACATACTCATTTGGTATTTTTTAAAATCCCATCCCATTGTTATTAATGTTTTACGTGACAGTTTGAGTCTTCAGTTCAGTGATCTTTCAGATTTCCATTGTAAATGGAAACGGTGAATCTGACTATAATTCACAGCTAATGGCATATTGCACCTCCTGGTTGCTAATGGGAGTGTATTATTTTGCCGTCTCACTTGTCACGTGTGTTTGATTGTTACACTGTCCATATTGCAAGCTAGTGGTACAGCAGCTGGTGAATCCACAGGTGACATTGCTTCAGCACGGCTGTTTGTGTGTCACTGAGATGGATGTGAAATATAAAGCATCTGTGGATCAGTCGTACTTGTTTATCTTTAGCCAAGGCTTGTTCAGAAGCCTCAAATTGGTCCTTGCACTCATGCACACAAACCGACATGCGTACAGTATGATTGGTTACTTTGATCAACCGCTGCTACAAAAACATGAAAACAGAACATTTTGATGCAAAAGAGGAAGTACTGTAAACTTAATGTAAGATACAAGGAGCACCCTCCGACCAGGCAAATGTGTTTTTGTCTTAAGTCAAATGTCTTAGACCTCGAGCTGACCTTAGCTGACAGGGTCAGTGCTTAATATTAGCTATAAATAGATATCCTTAACAGCTCATTTCACTAACATGGATTAACGTAATGTTCATCTCAAAGACACTAAACTCATTGTACATATTTATAGCAAGAGAGAACGAATCACGGCATTTGCTTTATGAATCATAGTATTCCAGAGGCACTTCCAAGAATTTAGCCTTAGGAGGGCTCAGCCCCACTTACATCTTTAAGATGTGGTGTAGAGGAAAATGGTGCTTAATGTGCAAAACAGACTAAAATTAACATTATTATGCCACGGAGGAACAAGGAACCTTAAAATAACAATTCATAAAATTCTATTTAAAGAACAATTTATATATATATATATAATTCCATATATGTTGAAGGTTCTTTTATATTACAAGTTCCAATAACTTTTAAGAGTGCAGACTAAGATAATCAATCAAAACTGTCATCATATTCGCTCATTATTCTGAACTCAATACTAGGTACAGATATTCACTTGCACACAAACAAACGCACAATCTGATCATATTTCTGTCTGTCCTCTCATCATGTCCCCACTCTCCCCAGGCTGGGATTCTGAGTAATTACCTGCATTGTTTGGTAATTAATCAGAGCGTCCAGTGGCGAATGACGTCAGCTTGAGCTTCTGGAGCCCTAAAGGGATTTTTATATCTTTATTTATCATTTCTGTAGCATTTCTCTAAATGTGTCCTCAAATATTAAAAGCACAATGCTTGTACAGTAAGAGCAGAGAACTGTGCTGAAGATTGAGCAGTTTCTGTTCAGTGTGAGGGAGAAACAGAATGAAAGAGTCGAGTGGTCCTCGCCGATAGCGTGTGTGTGTGTGTGCAAGAGGGTAGGTGTCATTAGCCCGAGTGGAGAGCTTGTCTCTATCTATTTTTAATGAAGGCTGAGGCAAGCTTGTCTCTGTTAATAGAGAATTAAAGATGATCAGTCCAACACATGAAACGCCTCTGTTGCAGCCCTGCTTGAAGCGGCACCCTTTACATTCATGTGTTTAATGACTGTGGACTGACTTGCATGGTTGCACTGAAGACGATGAAAGTGAAAGACCTGGTAGGCATAATGAAAAGTAATATTCACGACTGAAATGCGTATCTTTATCTTCTCACAACGGTGGGCCGTAATTTAGCTTCACTCGGCAGCATTTCAATATGCTAAGCCTTACCTAACATCTCAGCATCTTACCTAACATCTAACAAGCTCAGCAAGATCTTCGGTCTCCCATCACAGAACTTTATTCAGTTCTAGATGTCTCCAGAACTCATGCCGTTATAACAAATGGCATCGTGGCAGAACATATACAGGTGCAGTTCCTACAAAGCGATACATCCTTCCAAGTAGCAACTCTGAAGGGAGTCTGCGAATTAGGAACACAATCTGCAGTCTTCTGGAACTCGCCACACCATCACCAGAATAGAAAGAAGGAAGAAGAGGAGTTCGCAGTGCATGCGCTCCAGGAGTAAAGCATAAAAATTCTACAAATTATTTATTTATTCCACTCAGAAGTTTGAAAATGACTCACCTAGGCTGCAATTATTTGATCAAAATGTGTTTAAAAATTTAAAACAGTTTTCCGTGTATATTTTAAATTATTATTTATTCCTGGGATGACAAAACAGAATTTTCAGCCACCATAAATCTAGTCTTCAGTGTCACATGATCCTTCAGAAATCATAATAAGCTGATTTCCTGCCCAAGAATTATGTCTACTTATTTTTAATGTTGAAAACATTACTGCTTATAATTTTTGTGGTAACATTGAACAGACAGCTCAAAATAATAGCATTTATTTGAATACGGATTTTTTGTTACAATGTAAAAGCCTTTTCTGTCACTTTTGATTAATTGTATTCATTCTTCTTTTTATTCTGCAGAGGAAAGAAATTTATACTGTATCTAATTTGCTGTGAATAAACAAACACACACACACACATGTCTGGTTTGCCATCTTCGTGGGGACTCTCCATAGGCGCAATGGTGTTTCTACTGTACAGA
>JAUCNO010001851.1:12663778-12676333 GCA_032353835.1 Enteromius viviparus
TCAGTCCTTGGTTGAAATTCCGAGGATCCTCGACATTGGAACAGTCCTTCGACGGATGTCGATGACGTAGCATCCTCTAAATTCTGGCTTCCGAGGATCCTTCCTTGACATTGAGAAACGCCTCCTGTTTAAAAGCCCGTACAGTTTGTCTTGTCCTTCATCCGATTACTAAGGTTTATTTGAGTTTGTGTCAACTGTCTGTATCCTATGTTCATAGTATATTAAACTGCATCAAGAAAGTACTGTTCCTGTTTTTTAACACACTTAAGTATACTTTTAAATGGTGAAAGTTTTTTTTATGTTTTAATTTGTTTTAATGTCAAGTCACATTAAATTACAAATTGGATTTGTGACTCTTCTATATAATTAGAAACTAGGTTTGCAAACTTTTTATGGTGCCATCAGAAAATCTGTATTGTTCTAATGCCATTTTCTAAAGTTCAGCAGTGATTATTCACATGACCTGCTGTTTAATTAAATGCTAATGCTAACAGGTAGTGGTCTCCAGGCATATAGACCTTCCTGGTTTAAATATAAGTATATTTCGCACTCCCAGCTTTTTGGCAGCTGTATAACTGTATTCTGCAGCTGTTTAAAAACGGCCAAAGTCACTTCCTCTAGATGGAAAGGGAGGCAAAACGAATTAGAGACTAAATCAAATAGCAAGTGTTGAAGCATGCAGTGTGTTCAGAATGATTTGTCTGGTCAGTCTTTAATCACCATGGCCTCTGAATTTGTTTGACTGAAGAGAAACAGAACAACATCACAGAATATGATGCAAGAGACTGAAACTGAAAATATAGACCCCTGTTTTACTCAACCTGTTGGCGTCTGAGTGTGTGTGTGTGTGGCAATGTATGTTTAATAGATCAAGTGGGTGTGTTGCTCCTCTTCATTCTTGGAAATGATTTGAGTGATATCAGACAGACAGGGAAGCATGGTGTTTTCAGCTAAATGGAGTGATTTGGTCCCAATTGGATGTATGTTTCACCAATATAGATGATTAGTAATAGGCTGGTACATTCAGTGGCTGCTCAACAGTGTGCATGTGGTGTATGTGTATCTCTTTTTTAAGGTAACTTAATTGATCTGAGCATTTCTCTACAGACTGGTTCCTGTTCCTCCAACTTTTCGCAGGCAACTTTATTATTACTACAACAGCCTTTTTTAGAACTGTTCAAATTTATGAAAATCATACTGTACTTGGCAAGGTCATCAGTGCCCTTGATTGTTGGGAACAGTACTGCAGATTTATTAATAAATACGATGAATATTTTGCGGATGACACCACTTGACCTTTAAAAATTAGTTAATTTCATGCAGAACATGAGTTGAAAGTTTAAAATTGAGGTGATCACCTAACCTTGAACATGTGTTTGGTTGGTAACCTTTGGAGTTGTTAGAAATCGGAATTCGTGAGATGGCAGAAATGATCCTGACATTTTCCTAAAGTTTAACAAGCTGACCTTCAGGTTCAGAAACAGCAAGAAAAAACAAGCGCAGGTTGATTTGAATAGATGTTTTTAAAAAATTTCAGTGGAAAAAAAATTCAGCCTCTGGAGACAGAGAAGGTGAGACGTGCTATTAATAATAACCGGACGTCTGATGTCAGAGATGATTGGTCACTGTCTAAGAGCATTTTTAAAAACAATCTCTGAGGAATTTATGTGACCTGTACAATAAGAGACTGGAGAGGCATGTAGTATGTCCAGTAGGCTGAGTGTTTCCCCTGTGCTTTTATAGCATGTAGCTGTCAGAATAATTCTTATTGCATCAGTTCAGGTTGTGACCTTGAGATCTTTCATGTAACTTTCATTTGGTATCAATGATTCAGTGTTTTAGCAGTCACCCTACTCCTAGTCTGCTACTCTGAATAAGGGATATTAGGCTTGTATAGGGTGTGCTTTTGCAATTTTTACTGATTATAGTCTGAGTATATGGATCTGCCATGGCATTTTGTTTAAATTATGTTCTGGACTTCATAGAAATAGAGGTGAGCTTACATTTGACCCAGCAATTTAAAATGTTATGAACATTTTCAAACTCTCTTTTCTGATTTTTCTAGTTTTAGAGAGATTATTGAGTCTGGGTATGGGACAAGAGTAAAAGGTCAAATCTATAAAAAGTATTTGAAAATGCATCAAAATAAAGTTTATGAGACAGTGTTAAAGGGATAGTTCATCCAACAATTCTGTAGGGCCTTTGTTTATCTTCAGAACACAAATTAAGATATTTTTTAGATATTTAGATGTTTTTTAACTCCTAGAGCTCTCTGACCCGGCATAGACAGCAATGGAACTAGAAAGACCCAGAAAGGTAGTAAAATATAGATAAAATTAGATTATAGATAAAATAAGTGTGACATCAGTGGTTCATCCGTAATATTATAAATCTACTGTATAAGAGCGATTGTTGAATTAAGTCATTATTTTTGTATTCTTTGTGCACAAAATGTATTCCTGTAGCTTCATATAATTTAGGACTACTTTATAGATGTCCTTACTACCTTTCTGGGCCTTGAATGTGGTAGTTACACTGCAGTGCAGTATATGAAGGGTCAGAAAGCTCAGAAAGATAAATAGAGGACTGAATCTGGAACATCATGAGAGTGAGTAATTAATAATTAATTAAACTTTTAATATGGTATTTAATATGTTCATATAACAAAAAATTCTTGCAAAAAAAAAATGCATACAAAAATTTAAAAGCTGAAGAAACAGCTTAATATGTTTGTAGTTTGGTGGTGAAAGATCTTGGTCGATAACACCATTGATCATTGGTTTATTGATGCAGGTGGTTAACTTAACAGGATGCACCCATGAGATGCACTGTAATTAATATACTGTACATGCATTTGTTATAATACAGTGTCTGCCAAAATGGTTGGACTGAACGATTCCCCTCTGATTGAACATTTAGAATGAGATAAAATTTTGGAAAGCTGATCATGTCTCTCCAATCATCTGATATTTTATGAATGAGATACAGTAATGAAGGACACTTTCGTTAAACTCCCCTGCAGCATGTGTGTGTATATCCATCCGTCTGTAAATCATTGAGTTTACCTAACACACAGCTGTGAGAGCCCCGCTTGCACACCAACAGACAAACTGCAAAAAAGCACCTAATGAGGAATGCAAACATGTGTGCCACTAACCTAGATTTATTGTTTTTTCCATGCTATATTTCATCTTCATTTCTCTCTCTCACTCTGTCTCTCTCTCTAAGGATCTTGTTCGAGCTGTAGCCCTGTTCTTTGATGTGTTTGGCTGGGGACAGACAGCGTGTGTGTGTGTGTGTGTGTGTTAGAGAGATAATTATGGCGGTCATGTTAAGTAGGTCTGGAGCACTGTACAGCTGAAGTAGGTCACAACTAAAGTCTGACAGCTCGCTTAAGAGTCTTCATCTACATCCGTTGAAGAGAAGAGAAGAGAAGAGAAGAGAGAAGAGAAGAGAAGAGAAGAGAAGAGAAGAGAAGAGAAGAGAAGAGAAGAGAAGAGAAGAGAAGAGAAATTTTCTTTAATATGAACCAAACAGAGAAAAAGACATTCAGAAACCATCTTTTTTTTTAAATAAGAATTAGCTGTTCTTCATAAATACAACATAAACATTTTAAAAATTAAATTTGCAATTAAACCCTTCAACATTTTAATTAGGTCTACTTAATCCATACCCAGCATTTTATTCTTTCTGGTCTTCCAGATTCAGTCAATTTTGCCATACCTATAACATACAGTAATTTAAAAGACAAAATGTTGTCTTTTTTGACATTCTGTACTTTACACCTCCTATAACAACACATTTTGAAAAACATTCACCAAAACATCTAAACCATAAATCTTTAAAAAGCTCTTCCACTTGTTTACAATTTAAAAACAAGTGTTCCACAGTCTCTTCTTTACCACAAAATTTACACCCTTCCCTTACTGCTGGTTTAAGGTGAGCTTCATGTCTGTTTGTACCTATTGCACTGCAAATAAGTCTCCCCTGCAAATCTCCGGACCTCTTCTCTAGTGGAAAGTTATACTGGGATCTCTACTGCACTCAACATTTTTTGGGCTGAAAGCAGTCTGAAGGCTTGAATTCTGCTCTTTATGTCTATCAATCCTTGATCTCCTTTGCAATGAGGCAAATAAAATTGTGCAGCACGAATTCAGTTTTTATCATTCCAGAAGAAATCAACTAATCTCTTTTGTATAGCGTTCCCAGTTGCCCTTTCAGTCGAATCACTTCGACGTTACATATGTGAACTCGCCAGAGAGACCTATCTGCTTTGAGCTTTTACTAAAGGCCAATGAATATTGGCGTGCACAGATTGCGCTCAGGTACACCTCATCACTGCGTGAGTATAAGAGGGCATGCGCACAGTGCACATGCAGCTTTTGGCTTCAGAGCCGTTGCTTGGAGCTGTAGATCCCTGGCCTTTGAGTGATTCTATGAGACGGGTGAAGGTGATCGTTGGAGAAGTTCCCGCAAGACCTGCTCTCTCGTCTGACAGCGTTTCTGGGTGGCTGTCAGCGGATCCTTCAAGCTGGTGGCCTTTTTCAAGGCCGCTGTGCCAGTCTTCGATATATCCAGTGAGCATAGACCCCTGAGTGCTCGGAGTCTCCGTGTTTGGGTCACAGCGCGCGCCCTTGGTCAGGTGATTACCACTGCGGTGGTCCAGCAACCACTCTGGCTAAACCTGGCACAGGTGCCGGACACCGAGGAGGTGCGCTTTCTTGACGCCCCCATCTCCCAGGCTGGCCTATTCGGTGTCACTGTAGAGGACTTAACCCAGGAGTTCTCCACAGTTCAGCAGCAGACCGAGGCAATGTCTCATGTCCTGCCTCGGCCGGCCAGCCCGCCCCCGAGTGCTCCTCCATCTGCTCGTCGCCGAGGGCATCCCCCTGCGGCATCCAGGAATTCTGCTCCGACCCCCGCCCAACTGGCGGCCCGTCGTCGAGCTGGCTGCAGGCGAGAGGCGCCGCCTGATCAGGGACCAGCCTTTAACACCTGGAGGGGCGGGAAGCGTTCCTGACACAGGCAGCCCGGAGGTGATGAGGACAGCTCTTCAAGTGACGTAGATGACATCTCCGTCCCTACTCCTGGAGGAGGGCCGGGAGTTTCTGTACAAACAGAGAGAGCCAGTCTTAACACAAATTTCATCATCCGAAGGTCCCCAGCTCTTTGTCTTCTCAGATGCTAACCCAGGACGCTGTGTCGCCAGCGCGGGAGCCAGGGAGACAGGTAAGCGCTGTGAGATGCAGCCAGACGATTCGTCCCTGTCCCTGCCCCACTACGGGCTGCCCCACTGCTGGCATGGCGGTCAATGTTCCCTTGATACCCCTGTCGACGCTGCTCGGAGCCTGGATAGGGCTCCCGGCCCCCTCGCAGTGGTTGATTCGGACAGTACGCCTTGGCTATGCGATTCAGTTCGCCAGGCGCCTGCTCCTGTATCGTGGCATTCACTCTACCTCGGCCCAGACAGAGAGCCAAGCCGCCATACTGCGCGCAGATTGCAGTCCTACTGGCGAAGGAAGCAATCGAGCCTCTCCCTCCCGCCGATATGAGGTTGGGGTTTTACAACCCTTATTTCATCATCCCCAAGAAGAGCGGCGGAGTTGTGAATCGGTGTCTTCTCAAGATGCCATTCAAGATGCTCACTCCGAAGCGCATACTGACATGTATTCGGAGCCAGGATTGGTTTGCAACCATTGACCTGAAGGACGCGTACTTTCATGTCTCTATTCTGCCTCAACACAGACCCCTGCTGCGGTTTGCGTTCGAGGGTCGAGCATATTAGTATCGCGTCTTACCATTTGGCTTGTCCCTGTCTCCCCGAATCTTCACGAAGGTCGTGGAGGGTGCCCTCTCCCGGCTATGGCAGATGGGCATTCGCATTCTCAACTACCTTGACGACTGGCTAATAATAGCTCACTCGAAGGATCAGTTGTGCATGCACAGGGACATAGTGCTCCGGCACCTCAGCCATTTGGGTTTTCAGTTCAACCGAGAGAAATGCAAACTCTCCCCGGTGCAGAAGATCTCTTATCTCGATATGAAGCTGGACTCGATCCATATGACCGCCTGCCTCACCACTGAGCACGGGTGGGCCATTCTGAACTGCCTAGATACGTTCAGGCACAAGAAAGTGGTTCCTCTCAAAACTTTTCAGAGGCTCCTGGGGCATATGGCAGCTGCAGTCCTGGTTACGCAGCTGGGGTTGTTACATATGAGACCGCTTCAGCGTTTGGTTACACGATCGGGTCCCAAGATGGGCATGGCACCGTGCCACACTTCGGATCGGCGTTTCCCCGGAGTGTCGTTGCCTTTTCAGTCCGTGGGACAATCCTGCTGTCCTACGGTTTGGGGTACCCCTAGGACAGGTTTAGAGACATGTCGTGGTCAACACGGATGCCTCTCTCATGGGCTGGGATGCTGTATGCAACAGGCAAGCAGCTTTGGGTCCCTGGACAGGTGCCTAGAGCTGATGGCAGTGTTTCTCGTCATTTTCTTTCCCACGCTGTGCTACAAGCACGTGTTAGTCCGGACGGACAACACTGCGGCTGTTGCGTACATCAACAAACAAGGTGGTCTACTCTTCCGCCATATTTCTCAGCTCGCCCGCCATCTGCTCCTGTGGAGTCACAAGCGGCTGAAATCACTGCGCTATTCATGTTCCAGGGCTACTCAACCGTGCAGCGGATCAGCTTTCACGGCAGTCCACCCACCCTGGAGAATGCCGGCTCCACCCCAAGGTAGTCCAGCTGATCTGGAGTCACTTCGGAGAGGCCATGACAGACCTCTTTGCCTCCCCCAAATCGACCCATTGCCGGCTGTTTTATTCCCTCCTCGAGTCCCCTCGGGCGCTCGGCAGGGATGCGCTGGCATGCAGCTGGCCTCCGGGGCTCAAGTACGCCTTTGCCCCAGTGAGCCTCTTTGCACAGACCCTGTGCAAGATCAGGGAGGACGAGGAGTAAGTCCTGGTAGTAGCGCCTAGTAGGTTTGCAGACCACATGCTCCTCGCGGCAGCCCCTCCTTGGAAAATCCCCTGGAGGAAGGACCTTCTTTCCCAGGGGATGGGCACCATATGGCTCCTGCTTCTGGACGGGACATGGCAGACTTCTCCAGCATTTCCAGTCGTAGATACCATCACTCAAGCGCGAGCCTGTCTGTTTGTCGAATGGTGTTCCTCCCGTGGTGAGGACCCACAGCAAGGACCTTCCTGCAAGAGAAGTTGGAGTGCAGGCTGTCCCCTTCAACTCTCAAATTATATATGATAAATTATAAATTATAATTGAATATGTCGCTGCCATAGCCGCATATAATGACGCAGTAGAGGGCGCCTCCCTCGGGAAACATCAGCTTATCATCAGATTCCTCAAAGGTGCACGTCCCGACCCCCCAAGACCACATCTTTTACCCTCTTGGGACCTAGCCGTCGCCCTAGCAGGGCTGTGGCTGGCTCCCTTCGAGCCGCTTCAGTCAGCAGAAATAAAATTTCTGACACTGAAGACAGCGCTTCTCGTTGCGCTGGCCTCTATTAAAAGGGTGGGGGATCTGCAAGCCATCTCTGTCGACGAAAGGTGCCTTCAGTTCGGCCCGGCTGATTCTCATGTTATCCTGAGACCCCGGCTACGAGCCCAAGGTTCCCACCACGCCTTTCCCCGATCAGGTGGTGAACCTGCAAGCTCTGCCCCGTGAGGAGGCTGACCCAGCATTAGAGTTACTGTGTCCTGTACGTGCGCTGTGCCTCTACATCGACTGTACTCAGAGCTTCAGACGCACTCAGCAGCTCTTTATCTGCTTCGGTGGTCAGGAGAAAAGGAATGCTGTCACCAAACAGAGGTTGGCTCACTGGGTGGTAGAAGCCATCTCCCTGGCCTATTTATACCAGGGAGTCTTGCCCCATTGGACTGAGAGCACACTTAACAAGGAGTATGGCCTCGTCCCATGCGCTGGCTCATGGCGCCTCTTTAGTGGATATCTGCAGAGCTACAGGCTGGGCGACACCCAACACCTTCGCCAGGTTTTTTGACCTCCGTGTAGAGGCTGTGTCTTCTCGCGTCCTTGATCAGGACAGCAGGTGAGCGAGAGGAACGGCTGGTGCCGGCTTGCTGTCTCGCCAGTTGGCAGTAACGCGGCCCTAGAGTGTGGCCTGTTCCATGGGTGTTCCCATATGTAACATCGAAGTGATTCGACTGAAAGGGTAACGTCTAGGTTACGAATGTAACCCACGTTCCATGAAAGAAGGGAACAGAGACGTAACACTTTCTCCTGCCACGTCTCTAGGGTCGCACTGACGCCTGTTTTTTTTCCCCAAAAACAATTGGTATTCAAAACTCTTCAAGGTCTCTTCTTATTCTTCTCAAAAATGGTAATATAATGCTTTATAATTGTCCAGAGAGTGGAGACCCTTGCCCAATCCCTCTTTTTACAGGGACTGTGGCACTCAATCCTTCCTGCCACCTGTAAGACAGAAATATCTTGATATAACAGTTATACCCAAGATACACATTTTTCATTAAATCCAAAAGAACTCAAAAGACTAAAAAGATATCCATGGTCAACCCTATTAAAGGCTTTTTCTTGATTGCTAAAAAAAACATATTCATATTTTCCATAAAACTCAAATTAATGGCATTGCTTAAAAGAAAAAGATTATCCATAATGCAACTTTCAGGTACACAATATGTCTGGTCACTATGAATAATTGTTTCCAAATAATATTTCAACCTGTTCCCTAAACATTTTGCAATAATTTTAAAAACTGTACATAAAAGTGAAACGGGTCTCCAATTCTTTAAAAGTCCTAATTCCCACTATTTTGTTTCTTTATAGAAGTCTTCCAAAAATGTTCTAGAAATATTGATAAAAGTCTGTAGTTAGTCCATCAATCCCAGGCGTCCCAATGAAAGTTGCTTAACTGCATCTGTAAAGCTCTTGTAAAGTAATGTCACAGTCCAAGTTTTCTTAGGTTCAGTTAGCAACTTAGGGAGGTCTTGTAAAAGATCTGCAGCACTTTCTTCATCATGTTTTTCAGCATTAAAAAGTTCAGAATAAAACTCAATTTAAAAATAAAAAAAGTTTTCCTTTACTTTACCTTTATTACTATACCTTTATTTTTTATACCTTTTAAAACGGTTACCTGGCAGCGATGCCATTCTTACACTCGCCAATTAACTTAACAACAATTAGACCAAAATCAAACCAAAAGAATATAGAGAAGAGAAGAGAAGAGGGTTCATTGGAAAGACTTGATGGATTTCGCTATTAAGAAAGGTTATAATTAGTTACAGAAAGAATTATTTCCAACAAAAGTGATAAACCAAAATGAGAAGACTCTTGCATATGGATGAGCTTAGGTATCAGTATCAAATACAGTATGCCAGGATATGTTTATTAGTGTGGAAATCAAAAACACCGAGCAAATTGCTCCCATGGGGAAAAAACATATTTGCATACTTCCAAAAATTATGCTCAAGTGATTAAACTGTATTAAGGATGTTAAACTGTATGAAGGACAGCAGGATCCCCTATAGAGACTCCATTATTTTTAGTCATACTGTAAGCTGCAATAGAAAAAGTCTGAAATATCTATTAAAATGTTAAATCCACCGTGCTTTTATTACAGACAGTTAGTGCTTTGGAAAAAAAACAATTAGAAGTGCTGAATGGATTTAAGACTTTGTTACAGAATCTTGTCCAGCTTAATGGATTGTGTGCGTTTGGAAGATAATAAGATAAGATAATTTAAGCATGCACTACAAGAAGAGTTTCATGCTTTAGTGCAGGTGGTGCCACAAGCATGTAGGGTGTAGAGAGACCAGGAGCAGTTTGGGTATGTAGGGATGGGGTCAGGAACAGGTGAGGCATGTAGGGGTGGTGTCTGGTCCAGGCATAAAGAGGCAGAGCCTGAACCAGGTTAAACGTGTAGGTGCAGTGCCTGGATTGTGTAGGGCAGGGGTCACCAAACCTGATCCTGGAAAACCTGTGTACTCCAGAGTTTAGCTCCAAAAAGTCTCAACACACCAGCTTAAAAGTATGCCTAGAAAGGTTCAGGTGTGTTTAATTAGAGTTGGAGCTAAATTCCACAGAGCACCGACCCTTCATGGTCGAGTTTGTAGAGCATCTAGCAGTGGTTCGTTGACAAGGTACTGCATTTAGGGTTAGTTACTAGAAACAGGTATGGTGTGTAAGTACGGTGACTGGAATGTGTAGGACATCTACAATACTTTTAATCAATTTCAACTGTGTTTTATGTAATTTCAAAAGGTTTCCTTTAAAATGATGCCAATCTTTTGTATATATACCTCTGCATGTGGGTATGGGAAGCTTTTTAATTTTGGTAGGAAAAAACAAGCCGAATTTCCCAAAATAGCTGCAGAGCTTACAACCCACAATAGATGCTTTTACTATAAAATATTTTTAAAAACAGTTGCCAACATGCAACTTAGAGCTTGGAGTATTAAATCACCTGGAGGTTAATTTGACCAGAAAGACCTAAAGTTATTTGACTCTAGACACCATTCATATTTTATAAGCACCAAGGAAAGTCTGAAGTGTATGAGTGAACATGTGGCTATGATGAAATAAAAAGTGTTGCAGTGCTGTGAAATATTGGTTTTACTTTTTACTTTACTTTTACTTTTTCATTTTTTTTTTATTTTACCAATTTTAGGGATTACTGTAACAAAAATGTAAAATATTCCTGTCACTTAGATGACATTTTGAAAAGAAAAAAGAAAAGTTCAGCCAAAGATGTTTCCAGATCAAAATAGTTAATGGTGTCTTTTCTGCAGTTTTCATTAGCATGCAAATTCTTGCCTTAGTGACCATTTTTAGAATATGAAGCACCTAAAATACTGCCATGTTGATTTACAGCTACCACTACCACAATGCTATGAAATGGCTTTTGAATAAATGCTCTGGCAGCAAACAGATAATGTAGTCCACCTCCACTGCAGCACATGTTCCCTCTATCTGACCTAGGATCAGAGGCCTCACTCACACAGACTTTTATGCTAATTCCATTTGTTAAAGGTCGCAGCCTCCTACCACACACAACTTTGAAATTACAGAAATTACCATCCTTCTGAATTCACACATGCTCAGATTTATGGAGAATCAGAGGCAGCATGAAGTGAAGGGGTTCTGTGACATTAAACGGGACACATGCGATTGGGTTTATTGCTATTGATACCATTTGAGCTCACAGCTGGTGTGCGTGTATAAGCTCACCATAAATTGAATCCACCCAGGCCACAGTTTTACAGCTGTGTCACTGTGGTTTTCTTCAAGACGGCGGTAACCAAATTTGGCTCATTAGATAAACGTGCAACCCGTCATTCTCCATTCAAGTGTTTCATGGTCTGTAATCCGTTCTGGTGGGTTCTGTTTATATTTGCCCACACAATCAATGTCACACTTGAAATATCGGGCATGAATTATATAACAGTTTTGAGATCTAGAGTTCTATCAATAATACAGTGATTTTAGGCAACTTATTCTATCTGGCCACATCCAAAATCATGCAGAGAACATCCAGAAATTGAAAATAGACTTTTTGAATATGCTTTTTTTGTTCCTACTGTAGTTGACTCTGCAGTGTAGTCCATAAGGGTATGTTCTTCTGCAGAGAAAGTTCTGCAAGTGAATGTGCAGATGTAGAAAGAATCTACAGGCTTTCCTTTTTACATTTTGCTGGTGATTTTTGGTAAAGGTCTGTGAAATGCTGTGTAGTGGATTTAAAGATCGAACCTTGATTGTTAGCTGAAGGCATCATCGATTCAGCCCAAATTAGACCCTAAGGGCCTGCTAATGTGTAATCAATTTGAGCTGAATAGGCTTTTTGATATGAATGTGCGTGGTATAAAAAACTTTAGGGACCTTATGTCGTCTAGTAGTCATACACACAGTTTTTTTTTTTGGTTTGTTTTTTTTGTCTTTTAAATAGTTGATGAAAACATGCTGTAGCTGCCAGGTGGACATCTTGTTTTGTGTCTCAATGTCAGTTTGAAAAGAGTTTAACTGTTGAACATACACATACTGACACTATTACTTACAACTTTTGCCTCAGTAAACTCCCAACTTGCAGGGGTAGCGATAGGTAAAAAAACAGTCCTTCATACAGAAAAAGGCCTTATTATGTACTTTATAATTACTGTACCAATAAACAGACAATATGTTTTATTCATACTAATAAGCAACTAATAAGCAACTATTTAAACTATTTATTCAACTATTTGGTTCATATACTGTAATTACTAATGCACAGCAGTCTATTTTATACATGCTTATAAGCAACTATAGTTAATAGTGAAAACTGGTTCTTAAACTAAAGTGATGCCATAAGTGATAGTATATTTGGTATGAATGACCCCAAACTCTTTTTATAATATTATTTTGCCAAAATATATACAAGAATATGCTGGCCTAGCTGTAAATGGCACCTCTGATCTGTCAGAACCATTTCAAAACTGTCACATTTGCACCATATAAATAAGAAATGTTGGAAAACTCTGATTCTGAAGCTCATATTCTGAAGCGGGGGGGGGGGGGGGGGGGGGGGGG
>JAUCNO010001851.1:12696560-12715479 GCA_032353835.1 Enteromius viviparus
TATTTTATGATTTTTCTCTCTTGATTTGTGAATAAGTGAACAGAAGAGCTTCAGCAATGAGAGAAAAGCTCAGGCAAGACCCAATGTGCCATCTAACATATTCAAGGTCATTAGTTACCCAGAGGACTGAAGCCATTAAAACTGGACAACATTTGCAGATCTGATAATTTGGTTGTACACTGTTCAAATATTTTTTTATGTATTTATTTTTATGTTTTTAGAAGAAGTCTTTAAGGCTCAACAATGTGTACTTATTTAAAGAAAATACAATAAAAGCTATAAATTCTAGGCTTATCCAAGACTAGAAACTTTTCCAGCCTTATCAAAACAACAGAATCACAAATAGCATTTGTAGATTAAAATATATTAGTTTCCAATCATTTCCAATCTTTTACATGTTATGAATGGGGCTGTCAAATTTTAACAAAATTAAAATTTCATAAAAATGGTGGATATAAAAAGGGTATTACTACACTCTAAAGAAACGGTGCAAAAAACAGTAGCACTAAATGTGGTTCACTGACTTGTCAAACGGTGCTTTGTAGAAATATAGGAGCCCCATCCTGCGATTTTAGATGTTACTCCACTATGTTTGCAATTAATGGGAAATTACAACGATTGCAAAAGCGTCTTGAAACACTCTTATGCTTTTTGTGGTCTTGTGTGTGGACCCTGCAAACCCTTAATGGTTTAGTTGGAAATAACATTTAACAAGATTAAGAATACTTGTGTATTTTCTGTGGAAATGCAGTTATTTTAGCATTTTGCTGATAATGTATTTAAAAATTTCATTTAAGATACATTTGGCAAAGCACAAAATGAAAAAAAGCCTTTAAAAACCACGTCTGTCTGTAATTTCTTAGCATGCTATTAACATTGCATGTCCTTCAACTATGAGATCTGGCCTTGACCAATCAGATGCCAGCTCAATCAATGAGATCCAGCATGCACCCCACACGCAGGTCTTCATTCTTCCTGACAGCACTGGAGCAGCTCAGGGCCTCAGCAGTCATTATGTCTTAAACTCACAGGGGTGTAGACACACTCCTCCTGACCCACAGCCGGTTTATGAAGCTTTTTAGCAATCTAGCAAGTCTGATCCAGAACCAGCGGTGAAGATCTGCCCTTCATTCACACCTGACAGATTAGACTGTCACATTCTTCCGCTCTCTACTGGATGAATGAATGGAAAGGACGTCTCTAATGGAGAAAGTGTGTTCTCTTTCTCTCGTGCAGGCTTTCACCGCCTCACACCACTGTCCATAGAGGAAACCCTCTCAAAATGGGAAATTTTTTCACCCCAGAGAGAGCACCAAAAAAGTGACAGAAAGGGTTACTCTCGCCTTTCCTTCCTCTGTTTTCTCGGCCTAAATGCTTTGAATATGGCACTTAACATATAGTGCACGGTAATTGCTGTAAAACCTCATTGGTCTTTCTATCCCATATGAAATATGGTGGAGATGAGCACAATGGTTCTGAAAGTGCTTGGACTGATTAATATTTTATGATTTTTCTCTCTTGATTTGTGAATAAGTGAACAGAAGAGCTTCAGCAATGAGAGAAAAGCTCAGGCAAAACCCAATGTGCCATCTAACATATTCAAGGTCATTAGTTACCCAGAGGACTAAAGCCATTAAAACTGGACAACATTTGCAGATCTGATAATTTGGTTGTACACTGTTCAAATAATTTTTTCTGTATTTATTTTTATCTTTTTAGAAGAAGTCTTTAAGGCTCAACAATGTGTACTTATTTAAAGAAAATACAATAAAAGCTATAATATTGTAAAATTCCATTATAATAATTAAAAATAGCTGTATTCAAATGTAATTTATTTATTTTACGGAAACGTTTAATTTTCAGCATTATTACTCCAGTTTTTAGTGTCACATGTTTCTTCAAAAACCATTAAACGCTGATTTGATACTTTAAAAAAAAAATCCTATTATTATTAATTTTGAAAACAGTTGTGCTGCTTAGTAACTTATGATATTTTAATTTGATTCTATTACTTAATTTTTTAAAGATTCATTTATTTATTTTTGATACATTTTACTTATTTATTAATTTTAAATAAATGTTACTAACCAGTTATATTTATATTCATATTATAATTTGTAATAAACTGTTACGTTTAAAGCTACAGCTAAGATGCAAATGTTTTGCTTATTGTTATTTTATAATTGCATTTGCATTAACTAATGTCAGTGTTTGTTCATTTAATTAAGATCATATTTTTTTTTATAATAATAATTGCTGCTCATTGTTTGTTCATGTTAACTTTAGCATTACCTAATAATTTTAATGTTCACCTTTTTATAAAGTTTTGCCAGATTTATCCCAAAGATATAGATCTATATGCAACATGACTTACCATTAAAAAATGTAGGACAAGACTGGGAACTGTTTGGGTTGGGAAAAGTGGTTGAAAAAGTAAGAGGCTTTCATGACATCAGCCATGATGGAAAGTCATTTCAGAGGCAAAGGTATTTCACTTTGATATTTGGAGTAACATGCGCCTATTAATCGTGCACAATGAGATCTGGTACATGCATTAAGAAAGTAAATAGGGCCAATTCTTATTTTAGTTGACTTGAATGTTAATAATATCCTTGAATTCTTGTGTTGTTGTAATGCATCTTCTTCATCCTGCAACATTATAGAACCATTTTTCAGGATGGTAATCACAATGCCATGCACACTTATAGAAAGCGTAAATTATTGTTGAGAAATAAAAGCTTTAATAATGCCCTGCAGTCATTGTCAGACTGCACTTTGATGTAGTTTACTTTCAGAGAATTATGAATATTTTAGAGCTTTTGACTTCACGGGCACAAATGTTTATGTCAAGGTTCCAGTCACATACTTTGTTTAGGATAAATCTCTCTGTTCCTGCATCAATTGGTTTGTAGTTAATACATGGAAGCCCCAACAAAACCCCTCTGAATGCCAAGCTGAATGCACGTCTTTTAGAATGTGTATGTGTTCATTTTTAAGCAAAGCATTAAAGAGAAATCAAGTTTTTATTTGTGCTAAGAAAACGGCTTCATTCTCCTCAACAACTGACATCCGGGAGAAAAGCACCTCTGGCTATGCATAAATGTATAAATGCAATACAGAATTCAAGAGCACTAATTATGGAAATTAGATTGTGTTCTTTTTCACAGTGCAGAGTCATGCTCATAGTGAAGGAACTAAAGATAGGATCTCCTTTTGCATTGTTACAGATGCTGAAAATGTCATTAATTAACTAAAAATTAATGAACATAAGACTATTTGTGGACCTTGACAGACTATTGTTGAGATGGTGTGAGTGCCACAATCGTTCTATTATAAACTTTATCACCGTGGGCTATTTTTTCAATGATTTTGGTATTTTAACAGTCTGTTTGTGTGTGATTGTGCACTTGTACAGCTATCTTCATAGCTGTACAAGTGCACAATGCTTTGAGTTTTATACCATCATAGTGAGGACAAAAAGAGTAAAGTGAGAGCCTGCGGTCAAGGCTTGAAGCAGTTAGTTTAGATGGGTTAGGGTAAGATGATTGCATTGCGTCAATGAATGTCCTCACAAAGATGTGTGTGTGCGGGCACACATGTGTTAGAAAGAAATTATGCTGATACTTGTCCCCATTCAAGAGTGGAATGGGTCTTCATGGGCCACTGTTCCAGTTTAGCCATGACATTATGATTGAAGGTGAGTTCTTTTGTGAATAGACATAATAATAATGAGCTGCATTTCAAAAACTGTTACTTGGTCAGTAGAAACCGCTTTTTCCATTTCACATTAGTATCACCTTAACCTACATCACCTACATAGCTAGCCCAACATAATCAGATATTTGAGTCTAATTTATGTTTCTGATTTTTCAAGATCTGCCCGATTAGACAGAAAAAGGGCCCTGGAAATCATCCACATGTTAAATGTTGTTTATTTTAGGGTTTTTCAAAATGGGTTTTATAAATACACACACACATATATATATATAAATATGTGTGTGTGTGTGTATTTGAGACCAATCAGACCAATCACAGCATTTGAGACCAATCAGACCAATCACAGCAGATTTGCACCTTGCAGAGGGGTTTGGAAAAAGGAATTGTTAAGTTTGCGAACTGTTGAGCTATATGGTAAAAATAAATGCATTTTATAAGTCAATGAATGTGTTTTTGACCTTGCATACATGTCAGCTTGTTGTTGGTGACTTTTCACAGCTTTCATTTACCATAATACGGCCACTTTATATTACAAACTGACTGAAAGACTTGTGTTGGTGCAAAGGAGTGGTATCTGGAGCTCAGACAATCTCTGACACTGTTTGGCCCACTAGTTCTACTGCAGCTGGTGGTGGACTCAACTGGAGACAACTGAGCATCAGCAAAGCACTCTGGGGTGGAATGGTTTGCTCACTTTGCTGAGTTTTGTTGAACTCTCAGCTCAGCAGGCTGGCAGAACCTCAGTCAAAGATTATTGGTAGACTCTCCTCCCTTCAGTAGGTTCTTGAGCTTGTATTTATTTCAGGGCTTGAGAGAAGGTTTAACTCTGACCCACATTTCACCATTACTGCACTGATCTCTAAGCCAAGACACCAGGGATTAAATTAAATACGACCAAATTACTCACACAAGCACATACTGCCTGGGTACAGGGAACAGAGCCAACACTGAGCTGAAGATGCTGCATGCTCTCCTTGCCGCTGCCTTGTGCTCAATACAAGACATTTAGTGCCTCAACGAACAAGTAGAGCACCTTGTCCAATTTAAAGGACATAAGAATTATATGTTATATAGCATACACAATTTCTTATTCTTGCTCTCATGCCCTCACTCCCACTGGTATTAGTCCATGCACTTATGAAAGTATCAGGCAGAAAAGCAGGACAGAATGAGACAGAATGAGCACCACTATATTGGTGTCACTGTATTTTGATACTCACTGATCTCACTGGATGCAGGTTTTTGTTTTGTGAAACTTCATTTGCTGAGGGTTTTTGTTTTGTGAAACCAGACTTACTGGCTTACTTGCAAGACTTACTTTTGAAGGGTTTTTTCCTTTTTAATGTAACAAGACTTATTGGCTGAAAGTCTTTTTTGTTTTGTAAATACTGGCTGGTTATTTTTCATACATACACTACAGAAACCAAATAAAGTTACTTAAAATAATTTAATTCGAAAAAAAGAGTTCTGGTTTATCTTAGTACAGCTCTAGTTTAGGTCTTACAATACTAACATACATTATGTATTTTGTAATGCTTGGCTAAACTGGATTCCCTTAAAAGGGTTCAGATTGTCATAACTGACAGTTATGTGCTGCCCTCTGCTGGTCATCACTAAATGTGGCGTTTGAGTGATGTATGCCTGCTTGTTTATGCTGTACATCAATTTCCATATTCATGAGGATAGGGTAAAGTTGGAGGAACGCTCCCTTAACGACTATAAACCTGTAATGTAAACGTGTCTCTCTTTCTCTCTTTCTATCTGTGAAACAAAAGTGAAATGTGTCCAGAATATAAGAGTGACAATAACATAAATTATCGACCAAGTATTAAAAATTTTCATATTTCTCATCACTCAAAAAAAAAAAAAATAAAATAAATTGGATGAACTCAATTTAATTTTGGGCTGTAAATGTAAATGTATCAATAATGCAATAAATATGTGTAGCCCCAACTCCTAAAAAAACAATCCGTCCTAGAAAATTTTATTGAGTTGGGTCAACTCAATTTGACCAAATATAGTTTTAATGACATTGATACATTTTATACTTGTTGAACTCAAACTAAAACATTTAACCGGAAAATAAATTAATAGCAAGACATGCTTCTACACTGAAAAAATAAAATAAAATAAAAAGATATGTTTGATTTACTTAACTTTACGCATTAACAACTTGTTACGCATAACATAAGATGCTTTTGATACATCCTCGGCATGCCCAAAATATTTGTATTATTATTTGTATTATTATTAAGATCACTTTGATTTATGTTGGCAGGTCCCCAAGCACATGTTTTGATGTTTTTAGATTTTTAACAAAAAAAATAAATAAATACATTTGTACCAAGGGGAAGTTTTTCCAAGTCACTAAATTTACAGCAAAATCAGAGTACAGGCAGTTTTAGCTTAAAATAATATAGTCAATAGGCTACTTATAAACTGTAAAATATTAATAGCCTATTTGAAAAAATAAAAGTATTTGAAAGTAATTGTTAGCTGATGCTAACTAGCTACCTGATGCTAACCTAATTTTATAATATAAGGTACAAATACTTTTTATCGAACAACTATTTAGAATTGTTGGAAAAACTAAGGTTTTGATTTTCTGAACTAAGAAACTAAAAAGCCATGCCCCCTGTTTACAGACTGGGTGGAGGGGAACGTAATTTAAAAATATTTAATTTAATTTTCCATAACACCTTCTACTCAAAATCTGCAGGCTATTCTCATATCATATAACTGACAAACAACAAGCTTTACAACACTACTGCTGAAAATTTGATCACTTACTGTGAAATCTATTTTCTCTGCAGTCAATGTATAGTCCATAGGTACAACACAAATTTATCTCGACTTTATTTAATTGATATATTGGGAAAAACTATGTACTAGAAAAACTTGGTGACAAAAATTACACATTGCTAGCTCACAATATTGTGTCTTGTTTTGTAGAGGCCTGATCAGAATAGAATAGTGTTAGAATAGAGAAAACGTTAAAATAATAATAATAATAATAATAATAAATGGCGCATGTGATTTTTACTGGTGCCAACAGATCAAAACATAAAATTTAGAAAGAATGAAATAGTATTTTAAATATTTTACCACAGTGATTATTGCTTATTACAAATATAATTTAGTGTTTTTATCAGTTTGCATGAATTAGACCGTGTTTCAATTGGGATGCAGCAGAAACAAGTGAGTGTGTGTCTATCTGGATGTGTGTATGAAATGCTTGTGAGCTTCTATTTTCACTTCATGCAGCAAAGTGTGAATCAAAGGGAAATCAAACCTACAGACATCTCTCACATCATATACATATACTTGCGCATTTTCTCTCTCACACACCCATCGTGACTCACTTCCACTGAAACAGAGACACTGTAGAAAGGTAACATCCATCATCAGTCTATCCAAAGGAGGTCAAGTGGCACTGATGGAGCTTTGAAGACAAACACCTACACGATGAGTGCACTTCAGTCTGCAACACTAGATAGGACTGATTATAATGTTTATTTGTGTGTGTGTACCAACCTTTGTCTTTGCTTAGAAGTGTGTTATTTAAAGTCAACCCACAAATAATAATTAGAGAAATTACATCTTGATATCTGATAACACAGTTATACAAGGTTTGTCATGTGTGGATTGTTCAGTAGGATGTGATTCGGTCTGTAATTTCATGTTCTTATGCTAAGGGTGTGTTTCAGATTGAGGTTTGGCCATCTGTGATGATGTAACACAGATGTTTTTCTTGTTTGAGTGTGTAACAGAGGATCCTAGCTGTACTATAAGCCACTTTTGGACTCTGTAACTGTTAAAAAATTAATATGCTTGTGCTGTAATTCAGTGAAATATTTATAGATCTTTAGAAACATGCTCAGCTGGGGCACTAAACAAGTGGGGTTTTTTTTTTCACAAGGTGATATTTATAGGACCCCTATTTTTCTGGTACTTCTGCTGCAATGTCTTTTGCTCAATGTTTATTTAATTTCCCACCCCCATTATAACAGAAACTGGCAGTGCCAGTGTATTAAATTATAAAATATTAATTATAAAATATACAAATGATTAAATTATGTATTAATTTTGTTTTCTAATCAGTTTTGTATCAGCCAATCACATTTTATATGCATTAGATGTCCATTATTTTAACTAATCTTGCTTTTTTAAAGTCTAAAAATCACACTTTTTCAAGCCTTTGTTGTACAAAATGACACTTGCAGTCAACAAATTACAAAAAGTCAAATTTGAGCACCTTTGATAAAGTTTATTTTATTACTATTTACACAATGGCAAGAAAATTAGCAGGATGAAAATAATGCATGTCAAAATCTGGGTCTGATATATTTTAAACATCTTTTGATAATGTGATACAGCATGAAGTTATAATTAAATTCTAAGAATTGATGAACTTTCGATGAATTTATGAATAATATACAGAACATGTAATATTAATATTTTTAACCCTTAAAAGGTCTTTGGGGTCTATATGACCCCGACGACCTTTTCCTTAACGAAAAAAAGTGTTTCCCTTCATCTCAATGGAGTAAAATTTTGTGACTTTTCCTCATCTTCCATCTATATTTACATAAAAAAACTGGACTTGATTTGGGCTTTCTGAAGGTACGTAATTTTTTTTTTTTACACATAAGGTCTTTGGGGTTAATATGACCCCAATTAAAATGAATGGGAAATGCAATAAAAAGCGTTTTTTTTTTTTTCATTCGTCAAAATTAAAAAATCACTAAACCCAGCATAAAACTGAAAATTTTTACACCGAAAAGAAGGTCTAGTACTAGGGTACAAATAGAATGTAGAAAAAACATGCTCACACGCACTCTCTCTCACACACACACATTTATTTTTAATGTCTTTTTTAATGTTAATATATAAATAAATTCAGAAATAAAATCACAGTATTTGTGTTATGATCAGTTGGTCATTACCAGTAAAATGAATGGGTCTCTATGGGCCCCCTATTGGTCAAAACAAATTATTACGTAAACTGTAACCCCCATAGGTTTATCTCCAACCAACAGATGGCAGAATTATACACCCAACACCTGGGTCAACATCCAGAAACAACTTAAATAAAATTTATGCTATCATTTAAGTGATTTTTCCGTAAAAATTAATATTTTACAAGCAAACTAAAACGTACTTAAGGATTTTCGTGGTAAATAGGTCCCAAAGTTATTAATATCGCCAAAAACACAACATCAATGTATAGATGACAAGAAAACGAACAAAGTGATATATTATTTGTATCATTAAATTTTTATTTTTTTTTTCATGGTTACGTTCAAGGTCCTGGGGTCATATATACCCCAAAGACCCTACGTGTAAACAAGAAATAAGGACCTTTTTTAAAGAAGGAACAGGTTAAATGCCAGCATCAACTTACAAAGTAACTGAATTAAATTTGAATAAATATTAATAATTTTCTTATAAAATGTGTGTGCGTGTGTGTGTGTGTGTGTGTCTTAGTGTGCTTGTGTGTAATAGTGATGTCATGACAGCCAAGTATTATGGGAGAAAGAGGGGGGGAAACAGCTTCAAACTGAGAGAAAGATAGGGACACAGTGTGAGAGTGAAAACAAAGGGCTAAAGATCCTGAGTGGAATCTATTAGTGTAAAAGCTCTGAGGATGACAGACAAATGGCCTGGTTAGTCGATACTGGCAGCAGCAGTGTCTCCTGTCTGTTTTTATTTCTTTTCAAACTGAGATCACGACCAGAAGGGCGACTCATTTGTTTTATTGAATTTCTCTCTATCTCTCTTTCACACCATCTCTATCTCAGAGGGAAATGAAAAGCAAACCAAACAATAGTAACAGAACACAGGCGGCTTTAAAGACAAACAAATGAAAGTAAAATGAGTGAAAAGACACATATATGAGCATACAGCAACACACACACATAGTTCTGTTATTGAGAGAAGTGCTTTGCAAATTTTCTCATTACAGATGACATAAAACCACTATGACATTCAACAGCATCCAAATAGCTTATAGAAAAGCATTGAATGCTGATTTGAAATCTTTTTCATTACACACAGATACAGAGGCCAGGGTGCAGTGGGGAATTACGCACATAAACATCTCATTTGCATACATAAATGCATCTTTTTATCCATTTCACTGGGTCTCAATTGAACCGCAATTCAAAACAATTTCATGCATGAGAAGAATAGCACGGCGACCACACGAGCCAGACAAGCTTACACACAGACCACAAGCACTCATTCAGGCCAACTTAAATAATACGTAAACGTAAGTGTGTCTCATACAACAAAAGGCCGAAACAGTGATGAATCTCAATACAAACTCGCAAACTTCAAAACAAGAAAAAAACATTAGACTTATTCAGGGCAGCGCAATATACAATTTCTTGATAGGATTGAAAATGAGGCTGTGATAGATATGAATGTGTTTAATGGATAATTCAGCTGAAGGATGCATTTCAAAACAGCTGTTAAGTGATGAAAATTATTTAAGAACTTAATGCAGTTCAAGCCATTACAGCAGTGCTAGTTACTCTAAAATGTAATATATACTTATATACATTAATTAGTTACACTAGTTAATCTATTTTTCGTTCACGCCCCACATAAGCATACATCTTCCCCATAAAATTATTCTAAAATGTTACTAGCAATGTATTTCTGCCTCATCATTTAACCAAAATCCACATTGGATCGCAGACAGCAGTTACTATTAACAGTAAGTTAGCATTGTGTTATTCTAATTAATTGTCACATCAGTCTTCATATCATGTTTACTCCTGACAAAATCAATGTAATGTGAAAATGTTCACTTGCTAAATGTAAACGTTTTCATGTTCCACAAGCCTGCAGCACTGCTGACTCAGGCCTGTGCAGTTTTTAAGTAATAACTAGCTGTTTTATAGATATTATATGAATATTCCTGCGGTGAAATTAATATCCTGCCAGTCACGCTTTTCAAAAGGCAACTCATTCATGTCAATTTAATTGTGTGTTTTTCTGTTTTTGTCCATGAGGGGGCGCCAGAGACGAGGTTAGGAGGAGCTCATTAACACTCACTGAAATTCAAATAAAGGCGCATTTATAAGCTCACCTTTGCCATGACTCATAACTAATAGCTAGACAGTATTTAGAAACACATCCTGCCGCAATTAGAGAGTAATACGAATCGGAACTGAGAAATGCATGCATATTTTTACAATCGATGATACCATCAATATTTAGTTTTTATAAAAAGTAAGCATATTTTACATTTTTAGAGGTATAATAGCCTGCCATTAATATTTCATGAATGTCTGAAAAACATTTACCGTCACAAAGACGGAATGTGTCCATAAATATCAGTGCAAATTAAAATAAAGTGCACCGTAAACGAAGAGACACTGTCATTTGAACACTAATGTGCTCAAATCTCTACAATAAATTGCATGAGAAACAAACAACCGTAGACAAAGACACTGAACCGACGCTTGCTTAGCTCCTCCCCTTACACCTTAACATCCAATCCGAACAGATCATTCTAGACAGTGGTCTCCGCCTATTGGCTGAACGACCTGTCAGTGGCAGCGGTCCATATTTTCGACCGGGACAGTAGCACGGCCAGCAGCAGCGAAAGTGAGGAATAACTCCGTGAACTGGGATAATTCTGACCACCAGGACTAATGAGCGAACAAAAATACATATGAAGGTAAAACAATGAATACTTCACGGAATTGTGACTTATTTTGGGAAATAAAAGAGTGCGCGAATGCGATCTGGAGAGCGTGCTGGAGTGGAGGAGTGAGTCTCAGATCCCAGGATAGATTTCCAGTACATTATCTCGCTATTATTGACATGTGCACATCGGTTTTAAATATGATAAACATTGATTTCTTAGACAAACAGCATTCTTTCATACTCGTGCGTAATACAGCCTTACTTGACTTGTTTTTTTAATGGGTTTAGATACAACTAGATAATTAGTTGTATGATCATAATTGTATGTCCACTAAATGCTATATAATACAATGTTACAATGTCCCCGTTTCTGTTTGTTCCGGGCTGATGTCAGGCATCCGATCATAGGTTCTTCACATATATGAGAAGTGCACTGATTGCTTGTTTAGCAGCATGTGAAATGTTCCATATGTTCAGGGGGATTTTTTTAAACACTGAAAGGAAAGCTTTGTGTCCAACAGGAAACCTGATATCCACAGAAGTGCTTTTTGCTGAACAGTGCTTGGATTTATGGACTTATTGCTGTTAAGATTAACAATGCACTGATTTGCAAAACATGGGACAAATCTACACCTGCCATTAGTTCCTAAAACAGCAACATTTGAACATTATTAAAACTAAGACATTACTGTGACTGTGTCCTCAGATCATGTGAAAATTAAAATATATATTAGACTCATATCTGTGTATGTACTTTCAGTCCACACCAGATATTTATGAAAAAATGTCTATAAAAACTTTCACATAGTACATAATATTTGTACAAAGTACTACAGTAATCCTCTTACTACCTGACTTTAACTAGTTTCACATAGTTTATCACATAGATTATCTTTGATCCTTAACTTTATGTTCGTAATACCTTCTTAGGTAACACTTTATAATAACTACACACTATGAATCATTAGTTAAGCATTAGTAAGCAGTCAGTTCATCCTTTATAAAGCATTGCTCCAACATTGATAGTCATTAGTAAGCAGTTTATAAATACAGCTATAAATGCCTTGTTCTTAAATTTATAAACATATCTAAATGTGCAAAAGATTTAAAGGCTCTGTTATCTTCATAAAAGAAAATATAAACACAGAAATAAACAAAGCTATTAATTTTCATGATGCAAAAAAATATAAAACTGTAGACTTTTTTTTCCCCCTATGAAATTGAAGGTTTGTTTTTCATTTATGAAGTGTAGAGTTGTACAATTAAACAGATGTCTGGCTACTACTTAATGATTTATAACTACCTGACTTAATCATGAATTACAGCAGGAACATGTGTTAATAACACATTTATTAACACACTGAGCAACTATTATCATGTGTCTAAATAATAAGATTTATTAATGTAAATTTAAATAATTTATTAATCATTGACTTTCTAAATGATCTTATTAAACACTGACAACTCCTAAATAACTGGTTTGTAATAACGTAATAATTAAAATGATAAACTGATCATGAATAAAGTATGAAAATACAATTATTAAACATTATATATATGCTCAAGAACAAGGCATTTATAGATACGCTTGTAAACCACTTACTAATGATGCATAATAATGTTGGAACAACGGGTTATAAAGGATTAAATAAATGCTTAACTAATCATTCGTAGTGTGCAGTTATTATAAAGTGTTACCGATTGGTGTAGTAGCTATCAAATACATTTACCAGTGATTTTAACACATTTGTTTAAATGTTAATCTGAATGTAATCGCTCTGTTGATGAGTTTATTTGAATCAAACATGCAGTGATTTTTAAAGAGCAGTAGAGTGAGTGTTTGTCAGTGGTGAAGAGCAAAAATGTGGTCTAGCCTGTATGCAGTGAAATGCTCTGTTTTGACTGGCATGTCAGAATCAGTCACTTGAGAGTTGGGTTGAAGACATTCTCTCGGGTCAGGACGTAATTACACCAAAGAAGAGCTTGCTTCGTTTTGCAGATAGTCTAAAGTATCCAGTTAATGGCCATGTTTCCTTCAGTTTGGGAATTTGGCCCATATAACGTCAAATTTGGAAGATTTTGGTCTTCCGTAGCTGTAAATAAATCATAGCGGCAAACAAGAAAAAGCTGAAATAATCTTTTTAGCATTAATGTGAATGACAGCAGAAGACTTAGTAACCACTGGGTGCTTTGCAAATTTATTTAAAATACAAATTTACTGCAGATCTGCAGCAATGAGGAAGCTATGCTCAGTTAAAAACACTTTGCTTCAGTTCAGCTTGACTCTTTACCCTGGGGAAAGGGTTGAGTTTAGAGTTTAGGATACAGTAATGCGTATACTGACCTCATTTGAGCTCGGTTAACGGGTTTGGTTTACTATAATGTGCCAAATCACTGCATTCTGCTTTTATGCAAGTGCTATACAATAGCTGCCATTGTGAAATCGTTCTGCGTGGTGATATTTTGTTGTCTATTATCTGAATACTGCTTTAGAATCTTGAGTTTGCAAGCTCTTAATAAGATGTGTCAGTGACAGGGAGAAGCAGATGCTGGATCAGCAGTTAATATAGTCGAGATGAATTAGCATGCATTACAGTCTCGTCTGGAGTCTCGTTCTGTTAATATTTGATTAATGTGTGTGTGGGGTGTGAATTCCTGGAATTCCTTTTAGTCTGTGTAATCCATATAGTGTTACTCTTTTTCCCGCTCTCACACTCTCTGACTCTGTGGCCGTGTGGAGATGTGTTTTGTTGCCAGATAATGGTTTTATTGGGCTTGTACAGGTTTAACGCGGGGTTACAACATCAGAGTGGTGCCGCGAACCACACACCCATCTGACACATGTCCCGCTCTCTCATTACTGCTAACGATTCATTAAGCTAGCTGACATTACGCTGTGGTCTGATGTTTCTTTTATGGATTGCCCTCAGCAGCTGTGGGTTAAGTCTGAGGTTTAGTGAGTTTTGAGATGAAGGGAAGAGAAATGGTCTGTTTTTATGTAAGCATATGCTTTAAAGGAATTTCAAGCAAAATAATAGTTTTTCGAGTTTTCACAAAGCAAAATTACAGGTATTAGAAATGGTCTTTACGTTTAAGTCTGATCTTTTCAGTAAATCAGTTAAACTAGTTTAGAAAACTTGTTCTTGAGAATTAAATTTCACCCTGTACCTCACATATAGATTTAATATGACATATGCATTGAATGGCATTATGGCATTGATCGCCTTTGATGGCACTTTTGTTGAAGGTGTCCTTTATATAACTTTTAAGGTGTTATCACATTAAAGTCCATTGTTCATTGTCAATAGTGTAGAAATGCATGAAGCTTACATAGAAGTCACTTTTAAACAGCTTACTGTTGGCCAGCGTAGAGAATTCAAGCAATCAGTTTGGACCTTTTCTGAAAATAGTGAAGAGGAAGTTTCTATTGATGTGAATGGATTTCATACTTGACATTTCTCTGAGAATTGCTTAATGTGATGTGATTAGATTTATTGCATGAACATAGAATATCAATAAAAAAATGATAACAGGATTTAAAATTTCTGTTAAATGATCTCTTAAAGGTGCTCTATACGATCTTGCAAAACACTAGGGGTACAGGGCGTACACTAAAGCAAAAACAAACTTCGGCCAACTAATCGGCAAGAAGCGGTGGGGTTTAACGCGCGCAAACAAACTTCGGCCAACCAGAATTAAAGTTTTTATGACGTCTTTTGGACGTCCAGTTTTGGTACTTGGTAGTTTTGGTAAAAGACGTCATAAAAACTTTCATTCTGGCTGTCAGGGGATGTCATTTCAACGTCTGACAGTGGGTTCACATTTTGTGTGATACAAAAAGATTTATTGTTTTTTAAAGATCTTGGCAACAGAGCCAGTAACTCTGTCCCTATGCGTATCTCTTTCACACACTCATAGCCTTGTTATTCTCTTTATTATGTAAATTAGTGAAACATTACTATTAAATAGTCTTGTTTCTCACTGCAGCTGTTACTGATTTCACAGTACTGATTGCTGATCAAGGTCAGTCTGTGGCTCATCGTTGTTGTGTGCCAATTTTCTTCATATTTTGCTAACTCAACAGTCTAAATGATTTGTTCACACATCAGACTGATCTGGTTCTCATAAAAAAAGTAGTGGCTTAAACTTCAGTCTGCTTTCATTCACTAGTTGAAAGTTATGTTTCCTTTTTTTGGAATGCAGTTCTCGGTCACATGTGGTATTTGTGTAATTGTTATTTACAGCCTGGTGTAGGAGTTTTCTGTAGACAGATTCTTTAGGCAGAAAACTAGATTTTCCAATTAACACATTACAGACAAAGTCAGGGGCGTCGTGCTCTTTTTTCAATTTTGAGTGTGCATTGGTGGAGTCCTAGCTAGCTAGACATACTCCAACGAAAAAGCAACAAGCCAAGTCAAGTAGTTTTTATTTATGTGGCGCTTTAAATAATACAGATGTCAGGTGTGATAAAGGAAAATAATGTTTCAGTAAAGCAGGAGGACAATAACCAGGTTCAGTCAGGGGGCCAGTTCTCCTCTGGCCAGACGAAACCAGCATGGCGTGTTTAATTCCAGACTTCAAGACATGAACAAAAAATATGTTATTCTGGTGCTGCTGGTTTTGTTTAGCATCCAAGAGGGCACTGGATCCAAAACTGACCTGACATATAATTTTATAAAAATATTTTTTATATTTATATTTATATTTATATTTTTAATTTTTTATTATTATATTTTAATAGTTTTTAAAAAACAACTGACATGACAGTCAGTGATCAGCAGTTCTGGCCTTTTGATAAAACATAAAATGATAATAGACAATATTTCCTAACCCAAACAGTGAAAAACATATTTTCTAGATTCTGTTGTTTGAAGCTTGTTAGTTTCAGTGTTTCATTTCTCATGCCTGTGTTTGTCCATCTCTCACACAAACAAAAAATGTGTGTGGCTTTTATAGGTCCTCTTGAGAGGAAATGAAGGCAGGAAGGATACACTTGTGATCTGCACGGATAGTGTTTTTACCGGAAACTGCAGGATGAAGATTCTTACAGGAATAATAATGCAGTCTGTTTCCTATATAGATTGAGTGGATGGAAATAATTGGTTAAACAACCCTATACTCACAAACTGAAAAGATACAATGTTTCAGTTCTATATCTCTGTCTGTATTAGTGTTTATGTATTCATTTGCATGAGATGTGGTCACACCATTAATACCAGAGCAATTTATAAAAGCATCAATCAATGATGTCATAAAAACCAACATAGAACTCTTAAGCAAACATTTTTTCTATCCATAGTTTAAATGGAAATTTTAGGTGTATAGCCTGTCAAATCAGTGTGTAAGCAGACAGATACACACTAACACACTCCGGTTGGATCACAGATTCCAGTGGTAATATTGTGTGACTTGTAAAAGTGAATTTGAGTTTTAATACATACACAGACACACATACTGTGGCTCTACAAATAGCCCCCCTCTGCAGTGTGTTAGTAATGTCTGCATGACATCTTTGCCCTGAGATTATATTAAGTCTGGGTCTAGCTGAGTAACTTTCTATTCAACAGAAGGAAAAAAATACATACTTGTCATCCTAGTAACACTCTGAATCATAGGAAGTGATCTCATTAAATTGTCTTAGGGAAAAAACACATAAAAAACCCACCTTTTTCTAGGTTTTGGATTCTAGGATTAATTGAAAAAGTTCTTGTGAAAGAATTTTAAAGCTATATGATAAAATGAAATGTATTATTTAAGAACATCAGTGAGCAATATCATAATTTACATTATTTTATATACACTACCACTTAAAAGATTGGGGTCAGTAAGATATATATTTTTAAAGAAATTAAGAACAGAATATCAGCAACTGACAAAGACAAAACAAAACGACAAAAATGACAAAGACAATTGTAAGGTTATGATTTTTTTTTATTTCAACTAGATGCTGATCTTTTGACATTTCTATTAATCAAAGAGTCAAAAATCATGGTTTCCACTGAAATATTAAACAACACAACTGTTTTCTCAAGCATCAAATCAGCATATTAAATCATTTCTGAAGGATCATGTGACACTGAAGACCGGAGTAATTATGCTGAAAATTCAACTCGAAGAAATTACATTTTAAAATATATTAAAATAGAAATCAGTAAATTCTAAAACATTTTACAATATCACTGTTTTTACTGTTTTTTACTGTATTTTTTTTATCAAATTAATTCAGCCTTTGGAGAAACTTAAACTTCTGAATGGAATAATTATGTAAGGAATAACTAGTAATGCTTCTGGTGTTATTGCTAATAAAGCCACAACTTTAAGTGTAGTGGATGTTACACCTGAGAGGTGCATTAATGTTCTGTCATCAACATTAACATTAACATGTTTATCACTTTTTTTGTGCATAAAATGCTCTTGTGTGTAGAACTATACTTCCTTATGCAACCAATTAAGTATATTGTCCGGAAACAATGTGGCAAAATTATATGCAGCTGCAATGTGGTCATCAAACCTGAAACTAACTGTGCAATTATGAAAATTATTCTACACCCTTAGAACGTGAGTCATTCAGTCGGACAAAGTTGTTGTGTGAAGTGACTATGATAATGATGATGATGTTCAGCTGTGGGAGTATTACACAGCTTGTGGGAGTCATTATACAGAATGATCGTAATTCGCACAAATATTTTATTAATCAGTGGTCACATAGATTGTGTTCGGGTGTTTGGCTGGCTTTCCTCTGTCCTTCTAATCATACACACTCCAACATAAACGGAAATATGAACCCAGTCGAAGCAAGCCAAACCTTAACGGTTAAGGAAAAACTATCCATTACACTGCAGCTGAATCCAGATCTGTCTGTGTCACTTTCAGTAAACAGAGAAATTATTTACAAGAGCATTTAAACACACTGAATATGTGTATGTGTGTGACTAGACTGAGGGAATCCGTTACAGTACAGCAGTTGAACTCGTTCACTGAAGACCTTTGTGCTGATATGCTAATAGCTTCCTGCGTTTATGTGGTCTGACGGAGGGCCAGACCACAATGCAGAGACACTGTTGTGCGTGTGTTTTAATCTTCACGAATGCCAGACTCACACGAATGTCATTTCAGATCAAGAGTGATTCACTGATGAAATGTGTGGAGCTTCATTGTGTTTCTAGGCCAGAGAAATTGATCTGTGTGTGTGTGTGTGTTGTATGATCCCGTTTCATTGGTCTTACTACAGTTATATGATGCATGACCTGCTAAAGCATTGACTAATATTGCCAGACCTGTAAATCAGCAGCTGAATTCATCTGTTTGTTTGTTACAGGGCAGCAGGATGAATGTGGAGACTCTCAGTAAAGCTGAACTTCTGATGCTGCTCAGCATTTTGGAAGGAGAACTGGAAGCACAAGATGTAGTCATACACACACTCAGGGTAAGACCACACATACACGGCTGTATGCATTTATAGCTGAATTAGGGCTGGGCGATATGGCTGAAAACTGTATCACGATATCAGTGTTTCATATCGGTCGATATCGATAATTATCGA
>JAUCNO010001851.1:12715579-12738786 GCA_032353835.1 Enteromius viviparus
ATAGGCGCACAATGGAAATTTAAGCGGAGATGGCGTGACCGCACTTTTACGAAGCGCAGATGGTGTGACCGCAGTGCGTTCTCGCCATCCGCGCGTAAAACTTCCCAGACTGCAGGTCCAGTAAGAGTAATATTGTCGTGGATTATGGCAAGCCGTTTTAACATTTAATCTACTAACCACACTAGTATCTATTTTCATGTTACTAGTACTTATTTTTCAGGTACTAGTATCTTTTCCATTAAGTACTAGTGCTTATTCCCAGCTAACAAAATTCTGTAACTGCAACATAATCTGGTGACCAAAGTTTCGTCGTAGCGACCTTAGTTAAATCGTGGCAACTGGAAAAGTGAGATGCCTATAGTGCCTATACGTCACCACGATGTAACTTATGTAACACGCCAGTAACGTCACAAATCAATAGTTTTGTGCTGATAATAGTTGATAGTAGTAATATGACAATAAACAGTTTTTTAACCATGGAAATAAAGTCCCAGATCATATAATTCCCCCCCCACACATATTTTACTTTATAAAATTATTCTCTGATGTCTTGTTGATCGTAGTAGTAGCCGATTATTTATTTGTCAGAACTTATCTTCATAATTAACTGTCACGCCATAGGCATGTTCTGTGTTTGTTTATCTGTTCATCAGTGTTTCACTCCTTTCCAGCCATGTTTTGTCCAGGTGTGTTTGATTAGTTTTTGTATAAATTCCATACCCCATGTTTTGTTCAAATGTCAGTCTTTGATTTAATGTTATGTTGTCTGTTGTGCTGCTCGTTCAGCTTCATTCGTGCCTTTGTTAAATAAATGTTCTTTGATTATATTTCTGCTCCAAGTTGTGTCTCCGCTGAAGAGTGATCGCCGGCATTTCATGACATTAACCTAGCCTGGATTTTCCATCACCATAGTCCCTAAACATAAAAAATATACCCCATGTAAATGTAGGAAATGGGATTAGTTTTTTTGTATTTATGATTAAAAAAAATTTCCCAAAAAAATAAAATGTTTGTCTGAAAACTAAGGTTTGGATTTTGTGTGCCCTGTAAAGAGCATTAATGTAATATATTTGTAATGTAATATATTTAGTATCTGCAGCACCAAATGTGGCCAGTGCCCACAGAATATTACTATGAAAACATTAAATTTCTGTAGCACCAGTGCAATATGCAAAGGAAACAAACAAGGTAATGTACAAACCTGATACAATATTTATTGTTTTTTTTTCTGGATGAAAAAGAGAAAAAAAAACAAGCTCATTAGGCTAGCATGCTTACGAAATTATTTTACAAAATTGACAAAAATATGTTTTCCATGTGTTTGTGTACAAATTAACGTTTCTTTTCTATTTCGTTTCCTCCAAAATATATATATATATATTATATATATTGCTGGTTCATTAATATTTAATCATACGATTAGCAAACATTGAAAAAGTACCAGTATCTATTAAATTCAGGATATCACTGGTTTAAAAAGTTACTAGTAACTAAAAAATAAGAAGTAGTTCTATTTTGACTTAATAAGGAGAATATAATTACGTACTAGTCACTATTAGAATAGTATCTAATATCTAATGAAAACGTACTAGCATCTAAAGAATATTTTTAGAAAATACACTATTACCTAAAGAATAAACACTAGTACTAAAAGAATAAGCACTAGTACTTAATTGATAAGATACTATCTAAAAAAATGTAAGATAAGATGTATTTAAAAAAATAAGTACTAGTAACATAGAAATAGATACTAGTGCGGTTTATAGATTAGTGTTAAAATGGCGTGCCATACGGGGGGTGGGATATATGAGAATCATTTGTGTGTAGTACCTACTGCATAAAGAACAAGGAGTTTTGACTCTTTGGATGAGCACTGCTCGCATTTCATCCTTCTGTGTTTGTTGTGAAATTCCAGCAAGGAATTTGGCACATATGAATTAAAGAAATACATTTAGTCATGGCAAAGTTTATTAAATGAAAATTAAATATTTAAATGTATTAAAATTCTATTCTTCGTTTATAAAGTGATTTGTGTCATAATTTATAATTAGCCTCACCTAAAAATGCTGAGTGAATTTAACAGCCATAACGATTCATTTTTTCCCAGCAATGTTATTTTATTGATTATGTTTGCTGGTGTATTTGTGATGAAAATCACTGGTTCTCATTCACTAATAATAACATATATTTGTAATATTTGTACACATGAAAATATCTCATGAAAAATTTAGAACATTTTTTTCATACAATTTTATGTAATTTAACGCTTAATTTGCATACTTTTACTTTCCAGTAAGTAATTAATTTTCAAATTAACTTTTGGTACCAATCTGATTTCATGGAAACGTTCAATCATGATTGTCGTATTCAGTCATATTTGAAATATCTGAGAGCAAGAGGCCTTCGTGACCTTTAAAAGATACTAAAAAAGAAGCTGTAAATATCAAGGTTGAATGTAAATTATTAATTTCAGCAACATTTTTTGAGTTTTTGCAGCTTAAATGCTTTTCCAACTGTACTACTTTATCAATAAATAACTTTGTTGGAAAATATATTCTCAAGTTTTAAAAAGTATAAAATAGCTTTGCATATGGAAAATGTTAATAAAAAATTGATGGATCTTTCAGATAATTATATCTCCATTACAATGAATAGGTTAGTAAATATGTGGCAGTGAGTATGGTTTGCACTGGACTAAATTAGATTATGAGAAGAGCAGAATGAAATGAGGCAGTGTCAGCAGGGGGTGAAAAACTCATTCTCATTCCAGTGTCTGTCAATATGTGTGCAGAAATGGCCTGGCACCATCAGTGCTGAGTGATTACTGGATGAAGACCTGTCATTTCTGCACAATTATCAACTTTTCTGGAGCTCTGACCATCTGAATTTATGTGCATGGATACAAAATTATATCAGCAGGGAGCAGACGAGACGGCTCATTTCTCCATTATACCAAAAATAAGCACCCGGTGCCCGTTATACCTCTCAGATCTCATCTTTCTGCAAAACGCATCCCATTAAGACTCAGGGAAAACCTTATGAGATGTTTTGTTTTTGATTAAATGTGTTGTTTATGCCTTTTCAGTAAACACTGTTTGGATGCTGATAGAAGAAATGAAAGACATTTCCCTTACTGAAAAAACAAACCTTCAAAGACGGGGTTCAAAGACGCTTCAACACATCATGAAAGCTCAGGATCTTTTCAAATGCAGAAATACACTGCAAGCGTTTCATTAGGAGACAAATATGTGCCATTTGTGAAAGCATTTTTTTTTCTGCACTGAAGGTTTTTCAAAGACTCTGCTTTGAGCTTTAGGCTTCAGGAAGCATATTACATCAAATATAAAAAATATAGGTGCATTCAAAGAAAAGAATGGTTCTGCGCTCAAGGTTGTGGAATTATTAGTAACAATAAAGAAAACCAGAGTTAAATAAACTCACTGCTTTTATCTGGATGAATAAAACTGTTTCATTGCAAGCATTTTTTTTGTTGCAGACTGTATTGATTCCACTGCAGTGCTTGACATACAGTATCTCTATAACTCACCTTCTGTGTCCTTCATAATTCTGGCACGGTTACAGACACAGAAAGAGACATCTCCAACTGCGCTGCAGACATATCTGTGCTGAACTCTATACTTGTGTGAGCACAACAGCCAATGCGTTGCAGAGAGACAGCTATATTAACAACATTAGAGATGAAGTAAAAGATAAATCTTGTGATTATAAGATAAAGCTATACTATAAAAATTATAGTTCAGATTAAAAATAGAGTTCAGATTTTCTAACAAAAGTCAGGAGACTTTCTTCTGTCTATTGTATGTTAGCGTGGCAGCTTTTGATCTGTTTGTGCTGAAAGGAATCTGAGACTGGACGCCATGCACAAACAGCCCTCAGCCAAAACACTGGGGCAAATTTACTGCTACCTTTTCCCTGAAAGAAAGCCGTAACAGATCATAAAGCCCTGGTTTTTGACATTATCCAGACCTGTAGCAGCGACTCGCAGCTTATCTAATTCAAACATTGACAGCGGCTAAAGCGACTGACTCCAGGTGCGCAAAGCAGACAAATATCCAGACATACATCAGTGACAGTTCAGTGTCTGAGGTGGAACGCATCCCTGCCAGCTAACATACTAATGTCACATTCACTTCCCATACTGCCTGAGGACTTGATCAGGGTCAAACTTTCATTTTAGTTTAAACCTATACTCATATAATATAATATAATATAATATAATATAATATAATATAAAAAGATTGTCATGTTTCTTATTATTTTAATCTTTGCATAAGCAATTTTATTTAAGTAAATAAATCATTTATGTAGCACGCTATTCATATGATTGAAGTTATTTATAAATGTAAAAATATATTTTACAACCTGGGGCAAAACTCAGCTTACAGTAGTCTTAAAAATGTAGTCATCCACAACCAGTACTGACTGGTCAACAACTTCTTAAAGACACTTACAAAAAGGTAGCTTGGTCTAATTTGAATGTGGAAAGTAAGACTGATTACCCCTTTGTTAACTGGCTAGTTGGTTAAACTAGTTCTTAAGACAAAGTATTAATATAGTGGCTATGTGCATGCAACTTTGCTACTGGTTAAGTGAACATTTTGAGACAAATAAAATAAGAGAGAATGTAAAATGAGACCAAATGAAAAAGTCACAGCCTTTTATTATAAAGATCTGTATTGTTTAATGCTTCTTGGCCATGATGATTTTTTCCGTTTAACACTTTATGAAAAGTTCACACCACCGACTCTTACCTGGACTAGCAGCGTAAAGAAAAGATGTGGAAAAAGATTTTATAGATAATGTATTACCAGATTTATTTTATTATAAAAGAAGAAAAATTACTGCTGTTAGGATCCATGTCTATTCTTACATTTTTCATTAAGCATATCAAAGACTAGTAATATTATATAATTTTTATATAATATGGTTCTGTGTATTTATGGGGGGAAAAAACAAAAAAACGAGTGAAGTGAAACAACACATTTAAGGGTTGAGTTAAGAATTAATGAGGCATTTTATATTTATTTTTTGTTGACTATTCTAACAATGCGAGGTAACAGGTATTTTCTTCATAAAACTGAGTGAAGCTGAAAAACAAGTGTAGAGCACAGTAAAATATACACTGCATTTTTTTGTGTGCATCATGTTTTGTGATTAATATTTGCTGTTCCGAATAAAAAAACAGCCAAAATATATTTACTGTCCCATAACAAACCTTTCTCAAAAGGAACATTTGGCTTTTTTAATTTATGTTTTTTATTGCAGATGCATGTTGTGGTTGGCAACTTAAAAAAAACTGATAGTTTGTAGCAATCTTAGATTACAGAACACATATTTACTAAGCAGTAGGCTAGATATGATCCTGCAGACTTGCAGTTATATCATATTCCATGGAAGGCTAATAAACATTATAAAATCTTAATAAATCACAATAAAATCTTTTTATGTTTGACATTTTTAAAAACAAACAGGAAGGATGAAATAAGAAGCTCTAAGTTTGTTACAAAATACTTTACAGAATGTTTCCATCAAACTTTTTTGGGTGGAAACATCTCATTAAATAGCACACGTTTTTTATATATTTTTTATTCCGTCTGCTGGCAGTAAACGTGTTCACATAGTGTTCATTTTGGCCATCACATCTCAACATGAATAAATTGAGTTTTGGAGATCATTAAACATTTATATGTTATGCAAATATCACACTAGTCAGTACAAAACAAAAAAGTTACAAAAAGTCACAACAAATGTTTAAACAGCAGGCTTAATATGGATGTCAGTCCTGTATCTGTATCTTATTTGGTGATTTTGAATTGGTAAAATATTGATTTAATATTTAAGGACCAAAATAAACAAACAAATAAATAAAATGTGTTGCTCAGGGGTTCTCAAGCTACAAAATGCACACACATACATAATAAATAATTAAATCCAAATAAAAATGTACAAAAAAATATATATATATACATAAAAAAATATACATTTTAATAAAAGATTCAAGTCTTTTAAAATCATACAAAATCTTTGTGTGGGAAGCCATAGTTCACTAATAATCTTGCCTGACAGCTCAGGGCTCCATTCAGTTCATTGAATGGGGAACAGCTGCTTGGTTAAATATGTTCTCCAAAAAAGAAAGGAAGTCATACTGGGTTGGAATGACACATTGGTAAGTAAATGATAATCATATTTTTTTTAAATTCCTCCCAAAATCCCTCAAGATGTCTGCTTAGCATTCAGAAGGATCTTTTCTAACCCACAAGGAATGATTCATAGGAAAGTATTACGCACAACTCTGTATTTGATCTTATCTTAGCTATCAAAACTGATTTGAGATGTTAAGAACTGAAAAGGTGAGACGGTATTGATGATTTCTCGTCTTCTGCTAAACCTCTGAGGGCAGACTTCACGGTTCCTCGTCCAAACCAAAGATCTGGTCTTCATCATCCTGACAGCTCCAACACCAATCTTCATTGATCTCATTACAGATAGAGAAGCAAAGCAAAGAAAGGAATCTAGATGAACATCTAATTCTAGGAGTATTGACTGACATCATGGGGTCCTGCCTGGGAGACCAATCGACTTTTGACAGTGAAAAAAATTACAGTGAGTTGATGTCTTAAGCCGTGAATCCAACACCAAAAAATTATTCTTCAATGTCCTTGGAGGTTTTCCCTGCCTGGTTTCCTGAAAGCATTTTGAAAATGATATCCATGAAGAAAAGGTACCAGACAGGAGAGCGGTGCCAAGCCAACAGTGGTGCCACAATCCTGCAACAGTTACAAGCCTTTATGAAGAGACATTATGAAGTCCTGTGACCTTAACCTAGGAGTTAAAACTCAAGCCTGGTCTACTAAAAGAGCAAATTTCTAATAGCTTGTCAAGCATGTTCTTCGGGATGTTGTTCCGACCGTGTGCTTCTGGGTGCAGAAGTTTCCTCATTTTTGAAGATGGCCACGATCGTCTGGGCATTAGTAATGCTGAGATGGCTCACTGTGAGCGCATGTGCATGGCAAGATCTCGGCCTTCTTTTATTAGAAGGCTAGCTTCGTACACTACTCCCACTAGTTCGGCTGGCCATAAAAGCTCCTTGGCCACATCAGTTAGCGGCTTGGCAAATCTTTGAGTCACAATCAGGAACAACCTGCCGAGTAAATCTCCACAGACTCCTGATCCCTCACTTCAAGGACCCATGGAGTTACCAAATGATGGCACCGCTTCATCTCGTGGCAAAACCCAAAGTCTTGTTTGGTGCTTGGGATGAAGATGAGATGTCTCTCATTGTCTCTGCTGAAGAGGAAGCTGCAGTAGCATATCGAGTTGGTGGCAAAACTGCTTGCCCTCCGACGGTTTCGGCCGATGCTGCGGGACAAGCATCCAGACCGACAATATCATTATGGTAGCGTATATTAACAGACAAGGTGGTCTGCACTCCCGGTGTCTGTCGCAACTCAACCGCCATCTCCTCCTCTGAAGTCACTTGCGGTTGAATGCGGGCCCTTCTCAAATATGCCTCTTCCCCAGTGAGCCTCCTTGCACAGACACTGTGCCAGATGAGGGAGGGACCAGGAGCAGGTTCTGATAGTTGCACCACTCTGGCTCACCCAAACCTAGTTTGCGGACTTCATGCTCCGAGCGACATCCCCTTCCTGGAAGATTCCCCTGAAGAAGGACCTTCTTTCCCAGGGGATGGGCACTATCTGGCACCCGCATCCTGACCTCTGGAACCTACACGTCTGGCTTCTGGACGGGACATTGGTAGATCTCTCTGGCCTTCTCCAGGCCATGGTGGAAACCATCGCTCAGGCTAGAGCCTCCTCTACGAGGCAACCCCACGCTCTGAGTAGGGGACTTTTCACTGACACTTTTCACTTTTTGTTCCCACACAGATGCTTGGTTGGAGTGGTGCTTTCCTTCCCCCAGGAGAAGTTAGAACGGAGGCTGTCCCCTTCCACTTTGAAAGTTAACATTGTTGCCATCGCAGCATACCATGATCCGGTAGACAAGCTTTCTCTAGGGAGACACCACCTGATCGTCAGGTTTCTTAGAGAAGTGAGTAGGGCTAAACCCAGCCAGACTGCACCTAATATCTTCTTGTGACCTCTCCGTCATCCTTAGGGGACTACGGGGAGCTCCCTTTGAGATTGTTGTCTTTAAAAACCTCGCTTCTGCTTGCACTCACCTCCGTGAAGAGGATGGGAGACCTGCACGCATTTTCAGTCAGTGAATCGTGCCTCGAATTTGGTCCGGCTTACTCTCACATTTTCCTTAGGCCCAGACCTGGTTATGTGCCCAAAGTCACCACCACACCCTTTCGGGATCAGGTGGTGAACTTACAAGCACTGCCTGCAGACCCCACCCTTGAATTTCTGTGCTCCGTATGCGCTTTGCGCCTTTACATGGAACGCACTCAGAGTTTCAGAAATTCTGATGAGCTCTTTGTTTGCTTTGGGGGACAGCAGAAGGGGAATGCTGTCTCCAAGCAGAGGTTGGCCCATTGGGTGGTTGATGACATCACCTCAGCATATCAGGCAAAAGGTGAGCCATGCCCCCTAGGAGTGAGGGCCCACTTCACCCGGAGCATTGCCTCTTCCTGGCCGTTGGTGCACGGCACCTCTCCAGCAGACTTCTGCAGAGCTACGGGTTGGGCGACATGCAACACCTTTGCCAGGTTTTACAATCTTTGCATAGACCAGGGGTGGGGAACCCTGGTCCTAGAGGGCCGCAGTCCTCTAAGTTTTTTATCCAACCCTTCTTCACAACATCTGACTCAAATCAAATAGATCCAACAGCCAATGAAGTTTTGCACAATCACTAGTTAATTCGAATCAGGTGTGTTTGCGCAGGGAAACATAGAAACCTTGCAGGATGAGGGCCAAGGTTCTTCACCCCTGTCATAGACCCTGTGTCCTCCCGTGTTTTGGGTAACATCAGGTCATTCTGGGAGGCCGGGGGTGTCGGCTTGCAGCACCATTCCACTGGATCCTAATGCTTTCGTCGATTTGTTCCGAAGGATTCATCTAGTCCTCCGTTGCCCCTTAGTTCTGGCTAGCAGAGTAGCTTGAACTATGTGACTATGCGATCGGCTCCTCAGCAGGAAGCTAATGGTAGTTTGAGCACCGCCATCTTATATACCCGGATGTCCAGGGGAGTGGCTTCGCTTGCAAAATACACTGGCTAATTCCCATTGACGTTTTCTCCAAAATTCTGAGTCGATTGGTCTACCAGGCGGGACCCCATTACGTCAGTCGATGACGTAACGTCTTCTTTCCCAGGGAAAGAGGGTTCTGGTTTGAGTTTTAATTCCCAGGTTAAGGTCACGGGACTTCACAATGTCTCCTCATAAAGGCTTGTAACTGTTGCAGGATTGTGGCACCACTGTTGGCTTTGCACCGCTCTCCTGTCTGGTAACTTTTCTCCATGGATATCATTTTCAAAATACTTTTAGGAAACCAGGCAGGGAAGACCTCCAAGGACATTGAAAAATATTTTTTTTTGTGTTGGATTCACAGCTTAAGTCATCAACTCACTGTCATTTTCCAGACATTTTAATGGCGGAAAAGACAGCAAGCGTTAGCTGAGACAGCGTTGCATTTCTAATTAACTTTTACTAGTGTTGGGCAATTACGAAACATGTCTAAAGGTAATATATGACATTATTTTTATTATTATAAGGCAATTATATTTCCCAATATAAATTTTGTTTTCTTTCCTTAAAAAAATATTACTCCATTTTTCATGTAAAATCTATACCTTTAGTATTTTGACACTGCTGGAGACAGTAAATCTACATAAAAGGCCATAAACTGAAAATACCCACATGGGGCCAGTTGCTTCAAGTTTGTTTATGAAGACAAAATCTGAATGTAATTATATGAGCCAGTCCTGCAAACGGCTTGGGGACAAGGCACTGTTTATGCTTGTGCTCACAGTTGCCAAAGCACATCATGTCCCGAGTCACCTGCTCTATTATTTTAGTAAGCAAGTGAAACAAAAGCATGCATAACTATGAGGAGTAGCAGGCCCTTTAAGTTGTTAAACAGTTTTAATAAAATTCACCAAAATTCATGCATCACAAAAATAGATTCTCTGCAGTGAATGGGCACCATCAAAATAGGTGTCCAAACAGCTGATATGCTTCAAAAAACCTACCTGCAAAGCTACAGTACTGTTCAAGGTTTAAGACACTGGTGTAAAAATGCTGTAAAATGAGATGTTGTTCTCCACAGTTCTGCGGAATTTAGTCTGTCTCAGTTCGTTCTGTTTTCTTCATGTGACTCCAGACAGACTGGATGATGATCAGATCAGATCTCTGTGTGAGGCACTGGCTGTTGTCAGACTCCTTATGCAGACAATAATCTCACTGCATTATTATATATTATATATTTCCAACTGACACGCCACTGCAAAATCTAGAAATAACCCACTTAAAACTGTTTGTTGGTGAAAATACTAGTAGCCTAAGACTTTTGCACAGCACTGTATATTATATACATAAAAGCTGATTAAAAAAACATACAAAAATCACAATCTTTAAGTCTCCAGTTAATAAATCAATGTTTTTGTGAAGTGAAAAGCTGTTTGTAAGAAACAAATCCATGTTTTTAACCTCTAATCATTGCTTCTGGTTAAAATGTTTATATGTTTTATGTGAGAGGACAATAGGGTGGTTAAAATTTCTTAATGGATGCATTTCTTACAAACTTTTTGCGGTGAATTGTACTGTGGATTATGTTTTTCGCGGTTGTGGGGACTATTCACTGCATAGGATCCATAATATAATGTAATTTCTCCAAATCTGTTCCCATGAAAAAACAAACTCTTAATTACTAAATAAAAATTAACAAGATAAACAAACTATATAATACGAAAGTATTCAGACCCCCTCACATTTTTCACTCTTTGTTATATTGCAGCCATTTGCTAAAATCATAAAAGTTCGTTTTCCCTTATTAATGTACACACAGCACCCCATATTGGCAGAAAAACAAAAAAACTTTGACATTTTTGCAGATTTATTAAAAAAGAAAAACTGAAATATCACACGGTCCTAAATATTCAGACCCTTTGCTCAGTATTTAGTAGGAGCACCCTTTTGATCGAATACAGCCATGAGTCTTTTTTGGGAAAGATGCAACAAGTTTTTCACACCTGGTTTTGGGGATCCTCTGCCTTTCTCCACACACACTGGTTAGAATTAAGGCCAAAAAGTTCTATCTTGGTCTCATAAGACCAGGGGATCTTATTTCTCACCATCTTGGAGTCCTTCAGGTGTTTTTAGCAAACTCCATGCAGGCTTTCATGTGTCTTGCACTGAGGAGAGGCTTCCGTCGGGCCACTCTGCCATAAAGCCCCGACTGGTGGAGGGCTGCAGTAATGGTTGACTTTCTACAGCTTTCAACTATCTCCAGACTGCATCTCTGGAGCACAGCCACAGTGATCTTTGGGTTTTTCTTTACCTCTCTCATCAAGGCTCTTCTCCCCCGATAGCTGAGTTTGGCCAGACAGCTCTAGGAAGGGTTCTGGTCATACCAAATGTCTTCCATTTAAGGATTATATATATTTATATTTTATATATTATATATATAGACCTATATTTATAGGTCTTATATTGACAGGTGTGTGGCCTTCCTAATCAAGTCCAATCAGTATAATCAATCCATCACAGCTGGATGGTGTAGGTGGAAGGTGTAAAACCTTCTCAAGGATGACCAGAAGAAATGGATTTCAATGCAATTGAAATTCAAATTCAATTCAAAAATTTCAATGCAGCTTTAGTGGAGGTGATGTACTATTAGACTTTTTTTGTGGAACACCAAAGAAATGTATTTATTCATGTATTTATTTAATTTAGTTCTACACCTTTATATTCCCGCTTTTTGATTTGGTTTCCAATGCGCCCTGCCATAACAGTATATGGAAGATCCCTTAACAGATTGTGCTACTGGAGCCTCTGCCCTCGGCCTCTCTGGATCTGACCTGCTGTCACTGCTCTACAGAGGGGCTGCAGTCAGAGAATACTAATATAATGTAGTTTATGGCACCAAGGGTTTACAACAAAGACCAGACACTCTAGCTGCTGTAAAGCCTGTCTTCATACGGAGGATGAGAGAGAGAGATGACCAGGCAAAGAATCGTTCAAGAACAAGAATGTTCATTTTTACAAGCATTTTACTCATTTAATTGATTCAGTAATGAGTTCCTTTTTGTTGGTTATTGGTTTAATTACTGTAATATCTTAACACCATTATTTTTTTATTATTAATAATAGTAATAATAATACTATAAAAGTGTCTACAAAAATATTATTATTATTTATAACAACAACAACAACAACAACAATAATAATAATTTAGATATAGAATAATCATTCTACAGTACATGTACTGTATATACAGTATTTATATGATTTAAACTGTAAACTGTATACTGACATTGTATATATATATATATATATATATATATATATGTATATATAGTTTTTGTTATGCCATGTACTGAAGCTCACTAAATTGAATACTGAAATTTAATTTGAAATTGAGAAAGATGAAGGGAGAGATTTTAGTTTGACATGTGCTCCACTGGGGTTTTCTAACAGGTCCACAATTTAATTCTCCTCTCTCACTTTCACCTATAATGCAAAGCAGTGTTTTATGAGGTCCAGACACCTTCAGAGATACTCTTTTCTTCGAATATCCGTAAATATGGGCTTATCCTGTGCGGCTTTTCAGGATACATGTGTTTGTCAGGCCCATCTGGTGATCACCATGTGCTGCTTTAACTGTGACTTCTGTCACAAATCTGCATCGGTGACCTTGGTACACGGGCAGTGGTCAAAACTCACTTTCTCTATCCATCTCTCTTTGAATAAAGAGGATTAGAGCAGTACTGGACATAAGCTTCCACTTATGTAAATACATGCAAATAAGCCGGTGCTATGAACGGATTGGCCATGATCCAGAACAACTTGTGTTTTTGAAAGGATAATAAAAAGTGCAGAAGACAAGTCGAGCCACTTCGCTGCTCTGCGCGTGGATAAATGTTTCTGTGCTCTCAAATCCGTGATTACAGTTTAAGCTGTGGAGCCATCAACCTGGAGACGGATTCTGGAACTGGAACAGCTGTAGAGATTCATTAAAAAACCACTGCTCAGGTCCTGAAAGCCATTAGGGGAGTAAAGTGGCAGGTAGAGACACTGACACACATACACACACACACATTGGTATATATGGTTTACAGAGACTCTCCATAGGCGTAATGAATTTTATCCTGAACTTTATTTTCTATCCTTACCATAAACCTATGTCTCACACAAAACTTTCCAGTTTTTTAGATATTCAAAAAGCATTGTTGAAGTATATTTAAAGCCATTTGGTTTACAAAAACATGAAATATCCTCAGACCACATTGTAATATGTCATTATACACATTGTATCTTCATAAACCATATAAACCTACATACACACACGCACACACACATTAAGAATTCCTATTGAATGTTATTTATTAAATTAGTTGTTCCTAAATTCATATTGTAAATTTTATAGGATTTACCACAGCGGTAAATTGAGTAGATGATGCGATTATTTTAAGGATTCAATTTGTAAACGTTCTTGATTATTTCTATATTAAGACTAATGTGGAATCAACATAAACAGGGTATAAAATGTTAAATATTTTTAGAAAATAAAAATTATATAACGAAAGCAAAGTTGAATATAAAAGCAAATCTATTTACAAATAAAAAAGTATTTAATTTAATTTAATTTTAAGATATATAATGATAACCATATAAATGTACCAAAGCACAGTTAGAGCATTCACAATTATTTACAGACACATTATTTTTTTCATTTCCTGTTTATTGTTATTTTCTCCATAGATAAATTGCTCTAAATTGAATACTGTTTATCAGTGTCTTTGCTGTGGGGAGAAATGTGGTGACAATTTTAGAAAAAAACAAAACAAAACAGTAATACTAGAGCTGTAAATTAAATAATTTAAATAACACATTTTTCTATGATTATTTTGTAGAATCAGTCTGTAATTTGTTTTATAATTATTCATAGCTAATGTAAAATCAACATAAACTAAACATTTGTAATTTAAAAAAGCAATAAAATTATGTAGTGTGTGTCAAAAAAAAAAAAGCCATGCTCAACCAGGGACCCTGCCTACCATAGCTATTAAGATCAGCCAATGAAGTTTCAGTGAGCTTTGAACTCATACCACTTTTCAACCATTCTTCTCTCTCTTTGTGTTAATTAGCCATGATTAATGAGAAATGTTAGTACAAGGGGTCATATCAAAGTACATCTCTTCTGTAAAACAGCCACAAGGAAAGAGAAAGCACTGGTGTTCTGTAATTTGTGAAGACGTACTTTTTAAAGTTAATACCTTTTACCTGGAGGTTCATGATGTGTTTCATAAACACTAAGCTTCTGAGTTTCTACGACAATAATATGTCTATCCACAGTGAAAATGCATCACAGACATTTTTTAAAATGTATACTGTAAAGTGCTGTCAAACAGTTAATCATGATTAATCACATCCAAAATAAAAGTTGATTACATAAAACAACTGTGTGTACTGTATATATATATATATACACACACACACACACACACATATTTGGAAAATATTTACATGTATATACTTATATTGAAATTATATTTTACATATTTAAAATATAAACATAACATATTTTCCCTAAATATACATTCATGTGAGTGGATTTATATACATGATAAATACACACACACACTCACACACATGTACAAAAAAACATATTTTGGATTTGATTCATCATGATGACAGCACTGATAAAACATAAGATTTACAGTAAAAAAGCAGAAGCTGTGGTCTGTATTAGTACATTACTAATAACAAATATGAGAAGCTAAATATATTATGAAATATATATACAAATTGTGTCACGCAGAGACATCTGGTAATTCACAGAATTGACCATACAGTACATCCAATGCTTAATCATTTACAGTTATTCCACTGTAAGTTATACAGGTTAACAGGTATTAACTGTAACATTTCTGTTTTATCTTAATAAACTTTATTATTAATCTTAATTTAGTTTTGCAGCTACTATATGTTTGTGCGATTTACATTTTTTCCTCTACATTTAGCCGTAGTTCCACTCCATATGTTCATGTTCAGTGGACTGACTTGGTTTAGAAATCATGTTTCTTTAAGATTACAGTTTTCACACATCCTGTAGAAATATTGATCCTGGCACCTGAAATGACCTGAAACGCTGCCAATTCCCTTCGCGCCCTTCTTTCTCGCCTTCAGACAGGCCTGGTTTATCAGACAGTGTGATGTCAGAGCTTAACTGTGTCTAAAAGCGTTCTCTTGTTCTAGGTGTTGCACATAACAGGGTAAAACAGGCAGATGACAGATGAGTAAGCTCCATTAGCCACAAAGACAGATGGAGAGACAGAGGCCGAGCTTTCATATAAGAGGCCCCTGGTGGACGCGATATGTGTTGTTTGAAGAATCAAAAACCATCCATTTCTCTTTCCCTCATGTCCATGTACACACAATGTTCTCTCCGAATCATTTTCCTGTCTCTTCATAGATCTTGACAGGCTTCAGCAGAGTCAGGATCTGTTCCAGCTGGATGGGCTCTGAGTCTTGTTAGTTAGGGTACACAGCTGTTAGCCTCTCACACTTTGTGAGTCAGTGGCTGCTAAAGTCATGTCTGCTGAAGTTAGCCGTGGTGTCGGGTGTCCTGGCAGGTGAAGGTTTGGCTGTGAAAGTCAGCATGGTCTCCGTACTGAAGACTCACATGAGCCGGGCCGTCATGTTACCACTGACTCAAATGTCTCCCTGTATCACCTTCATCACATTCATTTGTACTCTATATTTCATGAAGCCTATATACTTCACAAGCTGCACCATTTTATATAAATTGACCCACTGATACAACATTTGGATGTTTTTATACTTGAGTGTTTGGGATTGTAAGATTTTTATGCTATTTTTCACTCCAAGGCTAAATTGATTTGATACTTCAAGAAGAGCAAAATTTTTTCATTTAAATACAATTGAAAGAAACTTTTAATTGAATATTGACAGACTATATTTCAAAATATAATTTATTCCTGTGGTGGCAAAGGTGAATTGTCAGGCAATGATTCTAGATTATATATTATTATCAGTGTTGAAAACAGTTTGAAACTTTAACTTATAGATGCCTTTAATGTCACTTTTGGTCAATTTAATGCATCGTTTCTGAATAAAAGCATTAATTCATTTTATTTCCACAAACTTTTAAGCAGCAGCATAAGTCAGAGTAAAGCTTTTTAATGACAAATGCAGGAAAAATTGTGTTTAAAATGTGCCAGATTCTTAGAAATGTACTTTCTTTATATTCATGTTGGTTTCCTTTGGATTTGGAAACTTTTTATATCTTCAAAAGATGTTCCAGTTTGTTTGAATATAGCTATTTTTCATTCTATTATTATTTTACTCATTGAATTATTAATGTGAGTTTGTTTGGCTTCCTAATCTTATCTTTTTTCTGTCTCCCCCCACCCTCCTTTTAATTTTTTTTTAATTTTTTTTATCAATTTAAATAATTTGATATATTAAGAGACTTATTGACCTTGACGCAGTGTGAGTGCTACATCACGTGTCATGCTACTGTCATCAGCAGCTGATCCCTGCATATTTATCCGCTAGGCCTGCAACTCCTAGTTTGTCTACTGTTTAGGGTGATATAAAGAGCTCGGATGAAACAGGAAAGAAACTGATGCTTTTTCACACTTCCACCTTAATGATCAGTTCATCACATTCCACCTTAATGATCAGCATGCATAAATTATACAGCTCAGACACAGACAAAACACTATAAACCTCTCTATGACAATCTAATGCCAATTCCTGTTATGAGGACTGGCAGCTTCAGGGGTTGCACAAAAGTCACATTAATTACAAGAGCCCAAATTATTTCATAGAGGGATGTGGGATATATCTGATGTTGCTGTGACTCTCCTCTGTTCTAATGAGACTCTGGAGTCTGGAACCAGAGAGCCACATCTTCCTTGATCTTAGTTTCCCTCCCTTATTAACTCACTCCCATGTGTGTGTGTGGCAGAATGGGTCTCTAAAAAATGCGTCTGATTTATCATGCATAGCAAAAGTGTAGCAGGAATTATTCAGCAGACTTACGAGGACCCCTGGTTAAGTGCGAGTGTGTTATCGCATGAGTCCTTCTTTTAAAACTGCCACGCCTGTAAAATTAGCATGAAAGGAGATTTAGTCCCGTGCACCCTGTTTCATTAAGTATTATAGCAGAGACATTATTAGTGCACCATCCAGTTAGTAATAAAACCCTGCAGCGTTCGGCCAGGTTCTGAGAGGTGGGGTGTGGGATTCCATAAGCTCTCTGCAGGGCAGACGGACCGGGCCATAACACAGGTAATTACGCAAACTCTAGTGTCAAATGTTCACAGCGAACACACACAGAGAGAGAAATACAGGCATAAAAAGAGAGAGAGAGGGGCAGAATCGCACCTGGTTCACGCAGCATGCTAATTATCAGCTAGGGAGTGACATGCAGCGCATGTGGAGAAGGTTGGGTTTATTGAGTCCATGCAGTCTTAAAAGCAGGTTTAATATAACTCAGCTCTGCGAGGTTGCAGAGGTTCTGGCTTTTCGCACTTCTGTTCTTTGCACACTTTCTGCTTCGCTAATGCTAAGGCGCGACGTGTGAAAAGAAGCAGAGAAGAATTTGGATCAGATGAGGCTGCTGTTATGCTGTTGGTAATGTACTGGTGGGAGCAGATGAAAGGACAGATTACTCCAGATTTATGGATGATGATTTGCTTAAACAGAGGCAGATCTGTGGCAGTCATTCAAGTGAGTGGAATTAACATGCCACACATGAGATTTACAGTGTGTATATATATACAGTATATATATATAGCCTATATATATATATATATATATGTGTGTGTGTGTGTGTGTTTGTATCTAACTATCTATCTACAGTATCTTTCTTTTTTACATATATATATATTTATATATATAACGTTGTATATATATATGTATAAAGTGTATATGTATTTATTTATTACATTGATATTAATGTTTAGAAATGATTTTCAGTTTACACTGATTTACAATAGTTTATAAATAATTAAATTCAATTTTTATTTTTCATTTTAGTTTTCAAACATGCAAATCTGACCTTTTGTACTAGAGGTCACATGATCAGAGTCACAAATTTGCTGAGTTACCTACAAATAGTGGACAATCTTACAATTTTAATATTCATTTTACCTCTTTTTTAAGACCATACTGTTTTTAGCTTTAAATGTAATTTTTCATGGTGATCTTGGTCTGTAGATCCAATCTATATATTTGAATAAGATAAACAGGAAGATAATAAGAGAAAGATGTTTGTGTTTTTGCTATGTATTTGTGTGTGTGCATGTGTGTGTGGGGAGTAATCTCATGTGCCCATTCTGACCTTTTCCGCACACATTTCCTCTGTAGATGTCATTAGAGTTTTTCTCATTACCATGTATTCACTGCCCCAGATATGCCAAGCATAAATTTAAGGACTGAATAAAGCCAACTGTGATAGTAATATTTAGACAATATTTAGACAACGCTACATGAAATAATAAAATAACTACATACACTTTTTAAAAAGAAGAACTGCTCATCAAGAAAAAAAAATATATATATATGTATAAGGTTTGTTCTAAAAACCTAAAAACTATGTGCCTATTACACCTTCAGCCATGCTTAAATCCAGAATATATTCTATGTAGACAGCTAACTAGGTATTGAGACTTTCCAAACCTTCCAAACAGGGAAAAATCAGTCACCTTATTTATGAGGCTCAGTAGAAAAGGAGCCAGCCAATCAAAAAACTCAAACTCCCTCCAGCAGGCCAATTACAATCATGCTGCTCTCGCTAAACCAGATACAGAACTGGAAATCTCTTTTTACACAGTCTTCGAAAATTACACAATGCAAACAGTAAAATATGTGCTTTCTAGTGATGTGCATTTGTATGCTCTATTACATGATTGAATGTATTTGTCTCATTAAAGATATTGCACAATATACTTAATCATGTACATTAGCAAACTGAATGCTTTCGTATCCTTTCATCATGAAAAGTAAAGTGAAGGTCACTGGAAATGCATTGATTAGTGGGAACCTGGTGTGACCTGGGTTTTTCATTACTGTCACAGAAGTAAAAACTCATTCAGCTTCACGGCCTTGCGTTGCGCTTTTGGCACCCTCCAAGTGTTTTAGTGCTGATGCAGAGCTTATTAAGGAGGAAACAGTACTGCAGACTTCTAAACTTGTGCTTGTCAAGGAAAATGGTGCATTAAATCCTCCTGAGGTTGATTATAGGGAGTGTAACTGTATGTGGGTTAGAGAGAGAAATCCCTTCAAAACAGATATAGTTAAAACCTCTTTCACATCATTGTTTGATCTCTCGTCTTTTACCTCAGTGAGAAGATTTATTGAATAAAAGATTTATTATTGCGATTTAGTCTCTTTTTTCATTAGTCAAATATTAAAATATTACTGTCCTTTGATCTAATTTCTTTTCATTTTGTCTCATTTCCACTCATCTCTTCTCTCCCTCTGTCCCCTCATTTCCCCTTTTCTCATCTTGTCTCATTTCCTCTTCTCTCATCTCATCTTCTTTTTTTTTCTCATTTACTCTCGTTCCATCTTCTTTTCTCTAATCTTGTTCTTTTTTCTCATTTGATTTCTTTTAATCTCATTTTTTCTCATTTAATCCATATCCTCCTGTATCATCTCAACTTCTCTCCTTTACACTTACTTCCTATCGTTTTATTCAATTTCTTTGCATCTTTTTAATCTCTTTTCTCATCCTATTCTCAAATCTTTTCCATTATGTCTCATTTCCTCTCGTCTCGTCTTTTCCGTTCTCTTTTTTTTTTCTTTTTTTCCCCCTCTTGTCTCATTTCAATTTTTATTCTTACTTTCTCATGTCATTTCTCCTCTCATCTCATCTCATTCCCTGTAATTTTTTCCCTTATGTCTCATTTCCTCTCATTTGGTCTCTTCTCATCTTATCTTCATGTCTCATTTCCATATCTTACTTTCTCAAATCTTTTGTCCTGTCATCTTGTTACATTTCGTCTCATCTTTTTTTACCTTGTCTCCTCTCCTCTCCTCTCATTTCTTCTTATCTCATCTGATTTCACTTCATCTCCTCTCCTCTTGTCTCATTTCTTCTCATCTCGTCTCTTTTTCTGCGTGCCGTGAGAGTTGGAATGCTCTCCCATTGGGATGCTCCTTTCTGTTCTCAATAATTCATAACTGCATGCAGAGTCTTTTTTTCCTCACCAGAAACAGACACTGAGCAGCTCTTGCATAAATGATTCAGCGCGCGTGCACCTAGCCCCACACAGCCTCTCATTAACTTTTAAAACTACCCAGAGTCCCATGTTGTTGCTTTTTGGTTCTTGAAAAACCTCCATTTTAGGTTTTGTTCTTCAACCACTGTATTCAAGCTTAGTGTATTTGCACGGTTTTCAAGGCCATCTTTAATACTTCAGTGGAGTCGTAAACCTTCAGTGCATATTTCACCTGTAGTGGCCAAGAAAGACTCTTAAATGCTCAGGTTAAATTTGTGCCTTCACTTGTGTAGTTTCTTGCCATGGATATTTACCAACTGTAAACAGGGTCAGCAGCTAATACAAATTTCCTATTGGATGGCTGTAATGCTAAAGTATTACAATCGGAAACAGCAGGGAAAAAAGGAGCAAGAGAAAGATAGAGATGCAAACGAGAAAGCGTGACGTTCCTAAGACATTTCTTCATTATACCCGAGAATTCCTCAAGGAGGTATTTTGACTCGGGCCAAGACACAGACAGAGTTCAAAGTAGCACTTGGTCAATCCTATTTGAATCCATGGGACTCATTTTGAACAGAGTGTGGATTTAAAGTGGATTAGAGCCTGTTTGGGGGCAGGCTGAGGGGTTTCTGAGTAAACCTGATATCGGTGGTCTCTCTCCACCTCTCCCCTCAGTCTCCACATGCTGATTGTTTTTCAAAGACTTCCACGCTGTGCTATTTGCATTTCAGATATATTTCTTAAATTCCCAAACGTGTCCCGGAACCAATCCTGCTCGAGCTGCTGTGGTTCAAAGTGTTGGAGGGACTTTTCTCTCCCTGTCAATTCTGAAAGATGAATATAAAGGCTGGAGATGCACCGTGCTGCTTCACTTTGATCTTGTTTTATACTTTTTTATCCTGCGCAGAGTCTTCATTTGTGTAAAACTCCTCAGCGCTTAGCTGTGCTGCATCAGTGAAGCTGCTCCATCATGCATACACAACAACACATACGCATGCAGTGGGAGAGAGAGTCAAACTGTGTGTGTCTGTGAGTGCGTGTGGCTTCTCCTGTGTTCTGTTGTATGAAATATGAGAGTTGCACATTGTGTGGTTAAACCTTCATGGCTGTGTCATGACAGTTAAATAAGAATCTCAATGCTCATGGTGAGCAGGCAGAGCTGTGAATATGTCACATATCGGTACAGTGTGGGTGTTTTCTGATGCCTTGTTATGCACACACAATACTAAACCGTGTGACTTTTTTCTTCTGTGTGGCTGAATGTATAAAGAAGTGGTATATTTTATATTATTCATATATTGCCCTGAAAAAAATAATCTTAATGTGATCTTAGTAAAAGAGAAAAAGTCATTGTATAATTTACAGTGAAAACACTTCCAAAATTCCCTGCACATCTTTTTCTTTTTAGTTTTTTTTTTCTTATTGGTTAAGAAATTAGGGATTTATCTTACATTTAATGTGAAATTATATTTATTGCATTATTTCAGTATGTGCTCTGCCATGATGGTATTTATTATTTTTGTGAATGACACTGTACATTTATGAGTGTTCTATATATATACTGTATATATTGTGTCAATGACATAGTGTTCGATATACAGTAAGTATTTCCCACCTAAAGCTGTTAGGCAAAAAAGTCAAAGTAAAATTAAAGTGACTTGTGGCCAAGTATAGTTACCCATACTTGGAATTTGTGCGCTGCATTTAACCCATCCCAAGTGCATACACATACACACACTGGGAACACTCACCCAAATCATGTGACTTTCTCATCACCACATGTTTTTGGTGGATATGTGTATTATAGTGTTACAAACAGATATAAGCACCTCTTTTTCACATTGTTTTTTTAAGACTATTTTGCAAATTAAAGAGGTAGGGGTGGGCGATATGGCAAAAATATCATATTACAATTTATTTTTTTTTAAATATTACAATTATATCATGATTCTTTGTCATTGATTTTACTATTTTGCAAGTTGTCTGAGCAGAACAGACAAAATAATTGCCTTTTTTATAAATACAAAGCCTTTCAATTTTCATTTTATCTTTGTTATTCGAATAGATACACATTATAAATAAACATAATATGAATAAAACAGTGCTTTTATTTTTCAGGAAGAGTAGGTGTATTCAGCAGTATTGAAAGGTGAAACACTATATAGTTCTACACTACATGCATCGTTTACTCTCTCTCAGGGCGTTTTTATCTGAATGAGTTTCTTTTTTCTGTTGAACATTGTATTAAATTCAATGAGGACCAGCTACTGTATGGTTACTCAAAATATCTTATTTTTTTGTTTAGCACAAGAAAGAAATTAATGCAAGTTTGGAAAAACATGTGAGTAAATAATGACACAATTATAATTTTTGAGTGAATCCCTTTAATGACAAGCGGTGGCATGTTTAGTTCTGTCCCTTTAAGAGCTGCACACATCTAATATACTGATACGTTTTTCTCTTGATTGTTTACTTTCACTTTAGACACAAACAACTGTGTGTTTTTGACAGCCTTACCACAATTAATACTGATGTGAATGTATGTCGCCTTGTACAGCATATTGAGACGGAGATGATAAAATAGCACAATACCATGATATTCCTTAAAAGCAGATCATGGAGAAATTTTTATCAAAAATCGTCATTTCGCCCACCCCTAGGTATACTAATTTAATTCTATAAATGGTGAAAATGTTAAACACAATAAAGTTACGGTTGTGCAGTGGCGGAGCCAGAAAATTTTCTGTGGGGTGGCCAGGATGATTATGTGATCATTTTGGGGGTGGCATAAATTAGAACTATATTTATATAGT
>JAUCNO010001851.1:12743482-12766785 GCA_032353835.1 Enteromius viviparus
GATCGGAAGAGCGCGTGTTTAAATAACACTGCATTTAAATCAAATGTATAAATATTATACAGAAAATATTTACATATTAATTGCAATGTAATCAAGAAATTAATTTCTAATCAGTGTTTATGTAAAAGGTGGATGTCTTTTAAAAACGCATTTAATTTTTTTATTAATACCCTACATTGTTTACGTTATATTTTTTCTGAAATATATATATATATTTTGTTACTCTCATGACTTACTAGTACTGCCCTGTGGCCTTTTCAGTTTGAAAACCTCTGATGTAGCACTTCTATGGCTTTGTAGATGCTGAAAATATTGCCAGGTCAGGTAAAAATCTCAACTACTAAATATTTAATCAGACAGTTAACTTCAAAACAAATTTTTATTTACCAGCATAACCTGACATGTCAGTATTGATTACCGCACATTAAGCCCCAGAGCATCTCAACATGCACATTGTTCATTGATTTTAAAGACTGCTGATAGATAAAAAAAATATTCTTATGAGTGCTGATGCATTAATATCTTCAGACATTCTTATGCAGCCGTGTGTTCAGATATGCAGATTGTTCCTTTAGGGGAGAGAGAGGGAGAAAAGGAGAGTAAAGGGAGAACAGTAGAACTACAAACACATTAATTTTATAGTGCACAAAGCAGCCCAGCTACCAGCCTGCAGCATTTGTTACAGGACTGGAAAACCTGTCTGAATAGAAGCAGGAAGGGAAGATGAAAGGGCCTTTAGGTGATGGGTGAATATTCTTTGATGCCTTTTGGTCTGCCGGTCATAATGATGTCTACAATGCAAAAGTTGTATGGATATTTGTGTGCGTGCGTGTGTGTGTTTATTTTCGGTGTTGATTTGTAGCTAGTGTTTGAACTTGAAACGCTACATGAAATGATGTGAGCTCACTGAAATGGTATGATTGCTTCAGTCTTAGCCAAGCGAATAAGGATTGGAACTATTAGGCCAAATACTGAATGAGAAACAGAGAGAAAGAGAGAGGACAGTTTGATGTGGACATATACTGTACTTGGGGAGAAAATGAAACAGAAGTGTCTGCGTGTGATGATGTCACATCTGCAAAAATTCCAGTGGGACTAATTAAATGAATGGAACGGAGACGCCTGCCTCTCTCTCTCTCTCTATCTCTCTAAATGTTTAAGATGCAGCTGCTGTACTGTGAAACACTAACCGGGATAAAAAAAAAAGTCTCACTGCAAGTATAGGCTTAATACGGTTTCACTACGGTTACACTGGAAACACTTCTCACTTCAAAATGGCTATTATCGTTTTAAATGGGTGCCATCTCTGAAATATAACTCTTATAATACAAACTTATAGCCTAACTCTAAATACAACCTTTAACATTAAAGTACTGCTCTTTTATCTCTAAAATACTGTCCTGTAACTATGCAATATTGTCAAAGGTCTTTGAAATACTGTTGCAGTATCTCTGAAATACTTCTGAAATGCAGTACTGCTGCTCTGTTTCTGAAATTTTGTCTGACATACTGCTGTTCTTTTTCTAAATATTGCCTTGTATTTTCTCTTATCCTAATATTGTTCTATATCATTAAAATGCTACTGATCGATCGATGAAATACTGTCCTGTATCTGATATTTTGCTTTTAAAATTCTTTTCTGGATGTCTGAAACACTCAAAGAAATTCTGCTCTTTTTCTGTTGTTAAATACTGTTGTACATGTGTACAATTCTTATGCTCTGTCTCTAAAGTACTGTCTTGTGCTTTAAAATACTGTTGTTCTATCTCTGACCTATTGCTCCTTTCATAATTTTTTTTTGGTCTCTGAACACTTTATCCAAACATCTAATCTTAAACCCTTTTATGCTCAAATACTGCACTTCTATTTCTGAATATTTCTCATCCGCCACTGAATTTCTCTATTTCTCAACACTCATATTCTGCCTTTGTAATAAATATTGCCCCTTTTATTATTGATAAAGCCTCACACCTCTAAAATACTAAATTACCAAAATACCGCTGATTTTGTGCATTTGTGGTTGCAAATAAATACTTTATAAATTCCTTTGGATGCCGGAAAAAGTGTACGGTGTTGCTGAATCTGTTTTCCCAATGCACATTTCCAACCATTCTCTCTCACTTACAGACTCACTTCTAGTATGCTTCTTGGCTTGAAAAATAACAGTACATTTGGTGCAGCTGCAGGCCTTTTTAACAGAGAACTGAAAAGTAAATAAAAGAAAAATGGGAGGAAAAAACTTCTATACAGCAAAAATATACATGAGCTTTAATCCATTTGAAACGCTTTGGCTTTTTCTGACATCGAAAAAATGCAAAAATGAAATAGCTAGCAATTAAAGTCTTGCTGGAGATTTGCTAGTGATTAAGCTTGACTGGTATTAGTGCAGAGACATGTTGATGATGCTAGCCAGTGGGTGTTTGGCAGTGTTTACTGAGAGCTCCTAAAGAACTAATGAACACACAGCGGAAGTTTAGCCATCAAAGAAGAGCAGCCAGAGCAAACACAGATACACACACACACACACACACACACACACACATTCAACACAACACACACAATGTCCTTCTTCTGTGTGATCAGCCTGTTGTAATTCCAAAAGGACAAAGTTAGAGAGTATAATGAAGCTCACTGGGTATTATTTTGCTGATTACAGTCTAAATTAACTCCAAAAATTGCATCTGTGTATACAGTAGTACTTAAATGTTGATGTATTTTGTATTTGTCTGTTAAAATATATCTATCCCAGTTTATTGACTACAATTAAACCCCAAAAAGGCTTAAGCTTTGATGACTATCTATTTGTCTAAACAATATGTGTTTGGGAAACGGTTTGGAGAAGGTTTGGTGCCACTGGTGGAGCAGAAATAACACACTTCAGATTTCTGTGTATAATGTGAGAATATAAATGACAGCGACAGTATCTTTTTGTGTGTTCATGGCCGTCCACCTGCAAACTGTAAAACTCCCTCCAAGCATGGGTTTTCCTGCCCACCCCTCAGCGTTAAACAGGAGAGATTTCTTGTGAGCTCTGCTGGTTGAAAGATAATTAGTACTCTAAATCTGCATAATTTGACACATTCCCACAGCGACTCATAGACTTCCCTGAGCCAGGCAAGCTATTTCCAAAACACCTCTTTATGTTGTTTATACCGCACACGTCTAACATTTATCTTTTTCAATCAGCTGAGTAACTATTTGTGTTTGGGGCATCATCAGAATACATCATGAATGTAAAAAAGAGGGAAATTCATTATTAAACTGATACTAATCAGAAGACCTCCATTACCAAACGGCAGGGGGGAATAACAGAGGAGAGTTTACTAAGAATGAACTGTGCCCACTAATAATGTCATTTATTTGTGTATTCTGTTTGTGTTGTGTTAGCACCCAATTCACTAAAGGAATTATGCAAATCAGGTAACAGTGCAAACACGCCCCAAAATTAGCGCTGAATGCAATTTACACGGTGCAGTTCACTATTTTGCAGGCCGGCTGTGTATGCTAGATTGCGAAGGACGCAGAAACTACTGTAAAGCTTTGCTCCACTGCAGTCAAGGCACCTGAATCAGCTCTTTAAAATGCAGATTCTCATCAATCTCATCAATTTTTGGATATGTGCCCATTTATAATGTTTTTATTTTATAATTTGATCATCATTGGATGTGCTACTGCTGCCGTGATCAATACAAAATGAACACAAACTCCTCTTTGTGAGGGAATTCAGCTAACCGCCTGTTTTCCACAGAAGTCTAAATGATTAAAGTGTGCTCTTATTGGTTGGCTGATACTATTAAATACCCTCACATGATGTCTTCTGAACTTATTCTCAGAAGTGTTATATACTGTAGCATTACAGACTAGTGTTAATGTAATACCATAAGCTCACATTTTCTAGCATAGGCTGCTTATGTAGAGTTGATTAGCACCGTTTTAGATGTCAATACATTGTAAAATAATGATCTGCTTTCATTTTCTGGTAAATTAAATGCTTAAATATGTCTGCCTGAGATAAAAGAAATGAGATAAAAGAAGCTGAGCAGTGCTTTTTCTTTTGTAGAGTCTAAACGAATGGTCTTTGTAGTTTTACGATTTTATTTCATTTTACCCGACACAGAAGTGTCTATTATTTTCGGCCAGAGTGCGAATTATGAGAAGGTTGGAAGGAAACTGACTTTGCTAATTAAAGCATAAACTCCCAATCGACGTCAAATTCTTAGCAGCGGTCTTATTTTACAACATACTTTTTTTTTTTTAAAGAAATTAATACATTTATTCAGCAGGAATGCATTGAATTTGTCAAAAGTGAGGGTAAACGAAGTATAAAAAAATATATATTTTAAATATATATTTTGAACTTTAACAAGTATCTTGAAATAAAATTAACATGATTTCCAGAAAAAAAGAAAAAAAAACAGCATTGAGCACCAATTTACCAATTAGCGTTACCATCACAGAAATAAATTATGCTTTATAAATATAAAAAATAGAAAACAGTTCTTTAAATTGTAATAACATAAATAAATGCAGCAGACAAAATCCCCTCCTCAAACAAAAAGACAAGAACATTACAAAAACAATACCAAAACTAACCACTAGGGGCTCAGTATCTGCCAGAAACCCCTAAACTAGCCCCTAAAGCTTACTGTGTCTGTAAGTAATTGTAGAATTCAGTGTTTTGGAGCACTCAGCATTGTATCAGAAAACATTCAGGAATAGCATGATGACATTTAGATAGCGCTGGAAAGAGAGAGAATGAGATCTCCCCTGAAACATGCGGTCTAATAGCCTTTCTGATCAGCGTAACGCTCATGTGCTGATATGCTTTTTGTGTTTCAGAATGCAGGAGCGGGTGGTACAGAGGGTGTGCACATGGCTCTTTCTGGTGATTTTGACCCTTCTTTCTCTCTGGGGTCATCTGTCTGATGCCTCCTCTCACCGCAGTCACATCGGTAAGTCAAGGTTCATTCGGTCAAGCTTGTTGTTATAGCCTTATTTTCATTTCAGCCTACAGTGTTGATTATTTTAATGAGCCGTCTCATTAAAAAACAGCTAATGTGGAATGCATGAAGTTAGATTTGGGCCGATATTACCATAAGCATTTTCATTCTGTTTGGTTCTGCTGTAAATCCTTATAAGTGAAGTGAACGAAGCACTAACTAAAGACAGAAAGCAGCGTGTTTTTGTAGACAGCTCAGTGGTAGGTGGATACTTAGATCAGCTTAAAATAGTCTAGAGAATGTTCTGTATTTATGAGGAGAAGAGCTGATGGACCGTAGGACACTGACGTCTCTGGGGTCATGTAGAGGCCGCTGCAGAATGTTCCAGTAAGAATTTATTTGTCATAAGCACTTGTTTCTTTTATATATCGAAGATGATCGATACAACTGGTAGTTGTATTGCATTCAAGGGGTAGATTTATGTATGACCGAGAATTGATCACATGGCCTTGGTAAAACTACACTTCTGCTTAGACACAAGTAACACTGCTGTTCAGAAGTTTGGGGTTGGTAAGACTTTAATGTTTTAAAAGCAGTCTTTTATGCTCATCAAGGCTGCGTGTATTTGATAAAAGCAGCAAAAAGAAAAAAACAGCAATACTGTGAAATATTTTTACCATTTAAAATGACAGTTTTTTCATTTAATGTATTTTAAAACATAATTTAGGTTACATAATTTAAGGTTGTTTCCAAGTAGCTTTACAGTGAAAACAAGAAAATAGGGATTCAATAATACAAGTAAAATTCAATTCCGCTGTAAAGCAGCAAAAGTAAACACTAATTATTCAGCTTGAAATCAGTTCATTGTTGATTCAGTTACTGTTACTGTGTAAAGTCTATCAATTATGGAATAAGTATAATTTATTGGGAACACTTTACAGTAAGGTGTCGTTTGTTAACATTAGTTAATTTATTAGCTAACATGACCAAACAATGAACAATACATTTTTTTACAGTATTTATTCATCTTTGTTAATGAAAATACAACCATTTATTCAGTTCAGTTCATTAACTAATGTTAACAAACACAAATTGTGATTTTAGCGATGCATTAGTGAATGCTGAAACTGAACATGAACTAAGTTACAAACTTTCTTCAAAATATCCTCATTTGTGTTTGGCAGAAAAAAGAGTTGCACAGGTTTGGAATTACTTAAGGGAGAGTAAATGATGACAGAATTTAAATTTTTGCGTGAACTATTCCTTTATAACTAATGTCATTGAACTTTATTGTCAAGTGTTACCAATAAAGCAATTCTCCTTCAATAGTGTCCATGCAATCAAGTCATATGAGCAAAACCTCATTGGCAAGGAACCCAAATTCCATTGGTGATAGAAATAGAGAAATTAAAACTTTCATAAATGAAGACATTCAAAAGTACAACATTTATTTAAAAGCGAAATCATTTGTAACAGTGTGAAACTTTTTTCTGTCACTTTGGATCAAAAATAGATTTTTTTAAAATGGTAGTGATTTCTCTTGTTTTGTTATTTGCTGTCATCTACTTCCTTAAAGGGACAGTTCACTCAAAAATGTGGTCATCATTTACTCACCCACATACTGTTTGTTCCACACCAGTATGAGTTTCTTTCTTATGTCGAGAATAAAAGAAGATGTTCTGAAGAATGCTGGTAATCAAACAGTTGACATCCATAGTATTTTTGTTGTTGGGGACCAACAACTGTTTCATTCTTCAGAATATTTTCTGTTGTGTTCAACATAAGAAAGTAACTTATACAGGTTTGAAATGAAATGATTGTACGTAAACACGTATAACAATTATAATTCTTTGCTGAACAATTCCTTTAAATCAGCAATACATCAAATGCAAGTTTCGTTGTTTGTTTATTCTGAAATGTTCACCATCTTTAGTATCTATACCTGATTTAGTAGACAAGCTGGTGACGCAATGCAGTGCAATTCACTCTCCTTTTCTTGAGTGTATTTGTCCATTAAATCAAAATGTTAGTTTTTAAGAAATTACAACAATTTTATCAGAAGGGTATTAAACCATACCATATGATCCATATCATTTTTCTAACCAATTATAAAACTGAAATAATGATAACTAAAATGTCACAGCCTGTTTATTTTATTATTATTTTTTGTGTGTGGAGCAGATTTCACTTCTTGACAGCATGACTCACTCATTGTGTGAACTTCTCTCATCTGCTATTTTTGAAAAGGACTGAAAATTCATATCTCAAAATGTCATATAGAGAATGATTTGTGAATCCATTGTCTTGTAAAAAAAAAAAAACATTGCTAATTAATTATACATCAAACTGCTGGATTTAATTGACGTGGATCACTAGTCACTAGAATGTCATTAGAAAATACAATCTCTGAGCTTTTCTTGATCACAGTCTTCCTTACACAGCAGTTCTTCATTTTGATTGGATAAGTAGTCCAGGAGTTAAACGTGTGAGCCAATCAGAGGTGGTAAATAGTTCAGACAAGCAGTTAATTACACACTACTGTTAACAGGTCAGAGCAAGGTGACTGAACACACACACACACTAAACCACAGGGAGGGGAAAACTAATAACTCTAAACTCTTCTTCTCTACGAGTAGCAAAAGCTTCAGGGACAATGAGCTAAATGAGAGTGAAGTATTTGTTTCACACACACATACACACAGGGAATATAGCCAGAAAGTTTGCTGCTACTGTAGGTCATTCTTTATGAGGCTCATCCTCTCAATAAAACTAATATCCCTGGAGAGAGAAAGACAGAGAGAGTGTAAAGGAGGGAGAAGGGATGCAGAGATCCATTGAAGGGCATGAAGAAGAGAAAGAGACAGAAGTGTGGAAAGAGAGACAGAGACATATGAGTGTGTCATGAGATGAAACACAGGAAGAGACATGGCTCTTGTGGATGACTGCAGTCCTGAGCTCTCCTGCCCTCTGTGTGTGTGTCTGTCCTGTGCCCTTCTGCCCTGTAAAACATGAGTCTCGCTCTGTCTGTCTGACATGTCCTAAACCTGCCCACCCTAAACAAGACACTGAGACCACTGACATTAAAACTATGAAGAGAAATAGCTCAATTCAGTGGGGATGGTGTCACAAGGGCACAGAGGAAAGAGTGTATAAATGTGCAGGAAGAACAAAACTATGAAGGAAAATTCTGAAATCTTTAGTGAATTGGTTCCCTAGAAAGATTCATTGAGATTCGAGTCGCTGTTTCGCATATTACACCTTTTTTAATAGCAAATGTTGCTTTTCATAACTGATATAGGTTACATGTTTTAGATTCCTTTTATTTAATAGTTTAATTTGTAGCTCTGGTCTGAAAAAAAGCTTCAATGTAAATTGGTTCAATAGGAAGACAAAGAGAGATTCACTTTTAAAGAATTCACACATTCATGCCATTTTATAAAATTGTTTTGCAAAAATACTTTTCTCGTTTTATATATTAGTTTCATACAGTATGTCGCACTAGCAAATATGAGGTTTTAGTGATTTCGTTCATTAGGGTGATTTATGCAAATTAACTAATTGTAAAAAATGTAAATAAGTAGATAAGCAGCTTTTGTGTTTTCAACTCATTTTCGATTTGTCGTTGTGGTCTAAAAAATTTTTTAGTGAACTGGTTCATTGGACGATTATGCAATGAACATGTTCAAGCATAATCGATTCTGAATCAGTGTGTACCATCTGTATAGCAAAATACTTACATAAGTATGTTTTACATTCATTCCATATCTTAGTCTAATATGTACAGTAGCATTTGAAATTCTGAAAAACAGTGATTTGGTTCAGTTGGATGCTTTATGTTAATGATTTAAGCATTAAATATTTTTGAAAAGCAAAATATTAAACACTTCTTAATGCTCTAAACTGCTTTTGTACACATTTACTGTATGTTTATGGTTCTGTAAAGTTTTAATAGTTGTTTAGTGTAAATGTATCTGTTAAAGTTTAACACTGTTACCTTAATTGAGAATCATTTGATGGTCAAGCCATTTTTGAAACAGACACTAGCAACACACAACTAATTCAAATGAAATCATATTTTCTAAGATTTCCAGATTTTTGCCTTAGGTGTCTTTTTACAGATTTTTCTAACATCGGCTTGACTGCAGTTTAACACTCAATTTTGAGTTGTAAAGTTGCTTCCCCTACACTGATAGTGTGTTTGAGTGTGTGTGAGGGTCACATTGTCACACACACTCTGACCGATGGCGCTGTCATGTGACAGAGCCGTAGCGTTTGGTTTTTATGATTTCTGTCACCCCTGACCTTGTTTTATCCCCAATCTGCCACCTGCCTTATATTCTCTGTCTCTTTCTCTCTGTGTTTGAACATCAACAATAAAACCAGATATTCCCTGTTATGTTCAAATACTGATCTTTGAGATGTCACTGAACATTTTTCATGGATTATGTTTATAAATAGCTTTTGAATGGTGACAAAATAAATGAGCACTTAGTGTTTGTCGGTATGAAACACATTTTAGATCATTTTCATTTAAATTTTTCAACGTTAGATCATTTTCACAAACGAACAGATGAAGAGAAAATACTTTTCTCATATATTTTCCCCCTGCACACATGCTTTGTAATATTTCAGAGCTGTTGTATAGCTACTGATTTATCAGATCTCCCTAGTTATTTAGCAGTGTGAAAACAGGCCGTTTCAGTCTGTCTGACAAAGATTACAAGAACTAATTCACAGTCCTGTCACTTATTTTTGCTTGAGTTCTAGCATGTACTCTGTGCATGATTCTCTGATATGTGTTAGCTCTTCCTGTGACTGTTCACTGCATGTCCAAGACGCCCATATGGCCTGTGAGAGACACAGAAGGAGAATTAAAAATGTGAAATTTTCAAGCACGCTGCTCTGTTTCATCTGTGGCATAAAACATGTAGGTCACACCACCATCAAACCCTCCCAGAGCTCCCCAGCCTCATTCAGTTTTATTCAACCATCTTTTTCACCACTTTTGGGCTTTAGCTATTTTTGAAATCATGTCACTTCGGAAGCAAAGCTATTGTACTCATTTCATTACATAGCAAAGAACCGTTGACAAATGTTACATTTACTCCAAGATAATCTAGTTGTATGTCCAATATCTTTAAGTTTGGGGTAGGTAAGATTGTATTTGTTTTTGAAAGAAGTCTCTTAACCTCATCAAGGCTCCTTTAATTAGAAATATATCATTACAATTTAAATGATGATAAATTGTGACCCATTCATATGATTGCAAAGCTGATGTTTCAGCAGCCATTAGACTACTTCATTCTTAAGTGTCACATGATCCTTTACACAGCCTCTTATCATTGATAATGAGATGCATTATTTTCAAGATTCTTTGATTATCAGAAAGCCCAAAGTGATCATTTCTTTTGAACAATAGTGTCTTAGTGACTCTTTAGAACCAGAACTAGCCTGCCGACTCCTGAATAAATCACTCTTCTCCTATTGTTGTTTGATAAACCAGGTGTAGAGGCTACCGAATGTTCTGAATCAATTCACAATTGATTCTTAATCAGAGTCTGCAAATTTGTAAGACGATACTTTAGAAAACAGAATGAAAAGAGCGCTGGATGCAGTGGAACATTTATATATTAAAACTACCTAAATAAACATGTATTAGTATTCATGTTTATATATGTCAAGTATTAAGCATGTAGTAAGTTACATTTGCCATGTAGTGTACAGTGTAACTATTTCAGCTGAGCTTGGATAGTTTTTATTGTTTTATGTGAAGTATTTTTATGCAACCCTTGTTCCATTAATTATTTGCATTCACTTTCAAATTCATTTAGATTGCAGCGCCTTTTAAAGCTGTCTCTGGACTCCATTAGTGTTTGATTATTCAAAACAACATTATTATATGTTTTCCGCTTTTATTTGTAATTTGCTATCTATAATTCTAGCAAGGCTGTTGCTTTATCAAGGAAATACCTGGGGCGGCCTGTGATTGGTCAAAAGAGGCTTCCCTGAGCATGTGTGTGTGTGTGTGTTAAGAGAGCACTAGAGTAAATGATTTAAAATGGGCGTTTATGAGTGTCTTAAGCAGGCTGTTTTGAGCTTGATGGGTGTTTATGTATTCCATCAGAGCATGGTGTTTAATCTCTGAGCAGATGGCAGCGAGCTCACACTCTCCATAAACAAAAACAGCTTCCTATCCATCAGGCGTCCTGATTACCGCAGAATCAAACATGTGTTCAGGCAGAATTCTGCATGAGAAAAGGTGCTGACACATTATTCTTATAGGATAATGAAAAACGTGCTGATAGGTGTGATTCCTGTGCTCACATTGTGGAGGTGTTATTTTGAGAGAGCTGTTGAAAGAGAACTTTTATATAACTATGTGGAACATTATCATACCCTACCTGTGAACCTGCTAATAGATTAATTTTTTTAATGTTAGGTCTTTCAGTGCAAAGAAACAGCACTGAGAAGCCGCTTCTATTTAAGAGAATATGGAAAAACAGACTGAATAGTTGGAAATATTCTCTCCTCGATGTCTTAAAGGGATAGTCCACCCAGAAATGAAAATTCTGGCATATTGCTTCAGTCGTTAAATGGAAAAATCACCTGTATGTTCCTTTTGGGGCTTGAAACTTTTAAGCCCCATTGAAATTGACATTATTTGAACAAAAACTGCTCAAACATTCTCCAAAACATCATCTTTTGTGTTCCATTCTCTATGACAGGATTGTCATTTTTGGGTGAACTATCCCTTGAAGTCAAATAAAAGCAGCCTGTCCTTACATTGTACATGCAAGTTTGTGAAGGGCTTTCTGAAGAGCTTTGTTTAACTGACAACATACCAGAAGAAGAGAGAGAGAATGGCGTCTTCTGGGACATTTGCCATCACGTTCTCACTAGGTGGTCTCATCAGGGTTCTGTATAAATGTGCTGACCCCTTCCACAGGACCCGAGGGAGATCGGTCTCACCACAAATATGTATTTCAAGATGCTGATGGAGCCAGCACTCTGGGACAGCATGCTGTCCTCTGACATTTGATGAGACTCTGGATGACAAGACGGAAATGAGGAAGAGATGACTGTGGAGGGAAGGAAGAAACACAGAAGCGCCGGATGACAGGAAAGGGGAAAGGTTCCGTTCCTCTCAAATTGAAGCCAAAGAATAACATCTTCAGCTTCAACGGGATTGGACAGCCATCAAAATGTCATTTTTTCCCTCTTTACCCCTCCTTTTGTCTCTCTCAAGGGTCTGAAGTGTATAGGAGAATATTTGTTTGAGAGTTGGCTGTTTGCACTGGGAGTTTGACTGAGGTGTGTAAATGTGGGTCGGCCTGAGAAGGAAGAAACGCTGACCTCCGGATTATTGGAAGAGGCCTGACCACAGCAGACAGGTCGTGTGATTCTCATGTCTGCCCATGTTCTCTTCTAGTTTATTCCCACAGGCCCCTGTCTGACATTTCCAAATATTTCAGAAAGCCACAGCCTATCTGTATTCTTTATACAGGACTTAAACAACAAAAGAAAATATATCACATACATGTGTAGGCTTGCATCTCGTATAGTAAAACAATAAAGGGTATGCATCAGCATTTTGGTTCAGGCAATGTGACATGAAGTGAAAAAATGTATTGACATTATTGCAGATTGAACTGTTTTTTACACATAAACATCCACAGAAACTGTGGACAGTCATCACTGTCCCACTTTTATTAATTAAATAGCTTGATAATAAATCGCTACATTATATTTCTCAAAAACAAGGCTGTTTTTGAAGTAACTAAACTTACAGATTCATTGTTTGTAGAGATTTGTAGACACAGATTTGTTGTTCGCATTTGTAGGTGCAGATTCAGATTAACACACACACACACACACACACTCATACTATTAAATCAAACTAATGTATTAGTATTTTTGAAAAGGTCCTGTTAATATCTCTTAACAGTAATTTACCAGTACATTATTTTAAAAATGTTAATAAAACGTGCATTGATGAATAGTTCACAATAAGATCAATAACATGAATTTAGAAAATAGATAAGATTTTGTATCAGTACGGAGGCTGATGCTGTGGCAACGATGTTGGAAGCAAAATTGTTGTCCCGGTGCAAACTTCTCCTCTGTGCCTCCTCTCTCAGTAAATCTCAATGTGGGATTGAAGCGTGTTACCCCTTATAGCGTGTCTCACACTCTCAATAAGTCTCACGTCTTCAACGTGTCTGTGTTTGATGGATGTCGCTTTTTACCTCCATTCGATGGTCTGTAATTAACGTCAATGCTGCCGATGCCCAGATAGAGATGGAGAGCGAGAGATAATCATAAGAGGGGGAAAAAAACAGGCTGTGCAAAGTGCTGGCTGGGCAGATTTTGCGCTCAGCCGTCATTTTACATGAACCTCTCCATTTCACAGTTATCAGGAAGGGATGATCTCCTGTCTGCTGCTATGGGGGGCTTAAATAATCTAACACCCCACTCTCCCAAAGAGAGCATATGCTAGAGGACAGCATGTTTTAACAGATTAGCAGATTAGAGGGCGGTAGAGAGGATCTCTCCACCTGCAGACCCCTTGCTGCCAGCTGCACAGGAAGGAGACAAGACACAAACCAGATCGGAAAAGAGAGAATAAATATCCCCAACATGGCAGTGATCTGAAATGTGTGAGAGAAATATGCTTAAGCCGGGTTTATATTTGCTAGTCCTTTAATATTAGAACTTTAAATAAAACACAAATGCTACTGAAATACTAATCCGCTTTTTTGCCCTAATCCGACTTTAATATTACATACTCTTTCTGGGGAGAGAGAGAGAGAGATTGTGTGTGAAAGAGAGAGTGAGTGAGTGAGTGGGAGAAAGACAGCCAAAAAAGACATCTTTTCTATTATTTTGATACTCAATGATATACTTCAATGTATGTGCACAGGAAGTGATGTCATTAACAGCACATTTTCACCATCTGTCAGAGTTATATTTGTGACACTTTCTGGGAACAGGATGTCTAAATGCTCATTTTCTGTGCAAGAGAGGTCATTATTGCTCCCAGCCGTACAGATTTTCAAAAGTGACGCATAATCACACATGACAGAAATCTGCTTAGGGAAAACAGTAAACAACAACAACTGTTCAGGACGGTTCGATTGCCTGATATTGCCTGACAGATCCTTACTTTAGTCTCACGGATTTGCTTTCTTTTACCACACACTGCCGTCATCGTAGCTGTCTAAGCTCTTAGCTCAGCTCCTAAACCTGTTGAGCTTCTTTGCTGTCTGCTGCCTACATAGGCAACTGCTTTCTAAGATATCAACCTAACGGAATTGGATCCTCATTGACTTGTTTATTATATGTATTATATTGTGTTTAGCTGTCTATAGTGCTCCTTGCAGAAAGTGCACAAAAAATTACTGAGCAGTGATGTTATATTGGTTTGCTTTAGATTAAAACTACCTGAAAAAAGAATCAAACAGTCATTATTAAATTGCACTGAACAATTTTTAATCTGTAAATTACTGATAGTATACAGTGATTTTTTTTTATTATTTACTAGAATTTAGACTGTAAAACTTTGTCATTTTTGTTACAAATTTTTTCATTTAGTTTTTTTTATATTTTCATTTAGCTTTTATTTTATATAATACTTAATACCATTTTACTTTTATTTAATTTTTCGTCTTAAACTTTGTTTCAATTAATAAAAACAATGTTTATATGTCAATATATTATTCTAAACGTACACTTCTCTCAACTTCTTCCACCATTTTGTTTTAATAAGGACCCCCATCCCCCCAAATGCATAGCAATCGATTCTGGGATTGCCATTACTCTGAAAGATAAATTTTTTCTTACACTTTGGGCAAAAGCTGTTAAAAGGAGTAGGTTATCTTTTGGAAAATCCTTTGTGTCAGCATCCTTAAATTGCCATCTAGATAGGCAGCTCACTAAGTGTTGAAACAGAGCTATTATATCTGTGGAACTCATTAGGGACACTAGGATTCATAAGAACCATCCTGCTTTAATCGGGTTTATACATGCTCCAATAGACACTACAACAAAAGAGCAATGGGCTTGTACTTTAATAGAGAAACAATCTCTTAATGACTGAAGAGAAAGCGAGAGAGAGAGTGAGAGAAAGAGAGAGTGCATTGGTGCAGGTGTAATTCCATTATCCTCTCAGTAGTCCAACTGCTCCAGGTGTCTGCAGTGCTCGAGAGCAGCAGGGCGTTTCCTCTCATCAAAGCTTCATAATCATCTAGCTAATGAATATAATAACTGCACAAGTGCAGACCGTGATTGGATGATAGCTTGAGATCCACCCCTCCCACTGATTATAAGCTTTTTAAATGACTCATCTTTTCATGGTTAATGGGCTGTTCAAGTGACTGTCGTGATGGCCAAGATACACATACTGTTCACTTCCACATATTACCATGAATATGATATGCTTTTTAATGTATTGTTTTCCAAAAGTAAATGAAAATATTTCAAATAATATGGTTCAGATTCAGTTTATAATATACTGTAATATATATATATATATATATATATATATACAGTATATATATGTGTGTGTGTGTGTGTAACAATTATTATGAAGTAAATTAAGTATACACTGTTATTTTAGTATTGTTTATACAGTATTATAAGGTATATTATTACTTTGAATAAATTTTTATTATATATCTTAATATTTTTTATGTTTCTGCAATTTTTGTTATTTGTTTTTTTAAATATTTGACATTTCCAATTCATTCGATTTGTGTTTAGTTTATTTTAGTTGTGCTTTATTGTTATATTTACATTTTTTTTTTCAAATTACCATTTAGATTCTAGTTTTATTTATTTTTAGTTTTAGTACTTTATCCTAAACTAGTTGCAACTATATTTTCATATATTTTATTATTATTTTATATATATATATATAAATGAAGTTGTTCATTTAATATTTATATTTCATTTCAGGTTTAAGTAACTTATTCACTTTCACGTATTTTTATGTAGAGTATTTAATTAAAAGTAATTAAAAAAGTATTTTATTATTTTAGATATGTTGCTTTGTAATAGCATAATTGTTAACATTAATGAAAATATATGTGCTTTCATATTGTATTTTGTTGTTTCTACAGTATTTTTTTTTTGCATTTCTAAATGTCTTAAAAAAGGTTTTATAAAAGGCTTGCAAATATTGCGGCTCAGTGCCAAAAAAAAAAATATAAAAATAAAAAACAATAACAGAGAGCTCAAACCACTCTGGTGGTCCATGAGAGAGCTGTAGCTGTTACAGCAGAACAGGGTATTGTATATATGTAGTGGACGACACTAGAGAGCAGGTTAAAAGGGTTTTTAATGGGATGCCCATATTCCCAATACATCTAGCCTGTTTTAACACACGCCTCCACTCGTACAGACTGCAATAAAGCACACACAGCCAGTGAAGCCTGCTCAAACACACACACACACACACACACACACAAGATGGAACAAACTCAACCAAAACTACATCATCGTAAGAGCCTCAGCACCGACCTGATAATGATTGTGGTCATTTTTTTATTTTTTGTCTTGTATGATGTGATGTATGAATCTTAAGATTTACAGATTTATGACTTTGTGCATTGATTGATTGCTCAATTCTCTCTTGCTTATATACTGTATTTGTGTGTGTGTGTGTGATGGTAAATGATCCGTAATCTATATGAATTGTGATGTGTGTGAGGATCTGGTGAACTCTGGTGTGGGGTGGAGCTCAAATTGAGCTCTGAAATAGAGCCTGATTGAAATGGCCATAAAATGACACAGGTTTTAATAGCCATGTCATGAAACTCCCCCTCACAAAGCAGGAGGAAAAATCCGCTTGTAAAAGTGAAATATGTCCCTAGGGATGTTCATAGGGCTGAATCTCTAAAGGAGATCAGATGTCATCAGACTCACCTTTCGTTCCGACTCCAACAACAAAAGCACATATTAAACATGTAAAGAGACATCACTATATATTATATTATATTATATTATATTATATTATATTATATTATATTATATTATATTATATTATATTATATTATATTATAGCAGAAACATTTCATGTTTGAATTACTTTTGTGTAAGCTAGACCACTATTTCCTGACATCGTACACCCCCTCAACACACTACAATAATACACACAAGACCACAAATACCACACACTAGATTACATACTCCGTCAAGCCTATGCTATCTTCGTATCTATGTTTAAATAATGTATAGGATTCTGTGTTTGAATGACGCAGAATTTGCTAGTGCCATATGGGAGATATTTTTAGTTATATTTTGAATGGCATATGTTTGTGCAATCGCTGTGCTCAACATGCATAATACAGCACAGATGTGAGCAGTAAGTACGCTTACATGACCAACAGTACCTATCTACAGTAGTCATGTATGAAATGGAACAGGTGGATATATTTACAGTAGTAATCATTTTTATACAAACTACTATAAATACACACAGACAGTCACAGTGAGTAAAGACATTCTGCTTTATGGAATAATCGTAAATGATGGTGAAATGTGTTTAGAGCAATAGTGATGTGGTAAACTAAAACATTTTAGTTTGGTTTTCTTCGTGAGATAATTGTAGGAGTTTGTTCAAGTGTACCATGGCATTTACAGAACTCAACTATGGATACTTTTGGATCTCATTTATCCATCCATCCAAAATAGAGGTATTTAGAGAAAAAAAAAAAAGATTTAAGTCAATTAAAATTTTGGGAGATGATGCATTTTGAAAATATTTACTGTTATTTTTCATTGTTTTGTTCTCACATAACATATTTCGCTTCAAGCATGCTCTTAAGGGACTCCTAGGTGTAAGTTAACTTGATATTGACAATAAATATTTTAAAATTTTATATTATAAAATAATTATTTTTGTTTTTGTTTTTATATATTTACTGTTCAGATTTTTTTTAGTCTAACGTGGCCTTCAAAAATACAATAGTTCATAAGCTTTATGGTTTATTGAAAATCCACTCGCATAAGAAACACCCAAGAATCCAAAATCTGAGAATATTGATTAAATATATAATGAAGAAGAGCATACAACAAAAAAAAAAAAAACATATAACCAAAACACAACACAGGGGCTTGTACCCTTAGGCTTGGTAAGACATTATTTCTCTCATTGCTACAGTGCAGTAGTTTTCTATGTTTTTATATCGCTGAGAAATAATTTCAATCTGAATGTGCTTTCAAACCTACAGATAGGCAATAAAAACTCATTATCTTCAGCAATGTGTTTCTTTATACATCTGGTCTTGTGAACAGTCAGACAGGTTAATGATACATAAGAGCATGTGTCTGCGTTCGGTGCATTGTTTTAGAAAACCTGCCAGGAATCTACTTACAGTGTATCGCAGTGCAGTGAAAAAAACAAGTCTACACACACAAGCTTAGTGAATTCAGTGATATATTAAAGCCATCCAAAAGATCGATAACGAAATGAAAGCTTAAGACCTGCTAGTAAAACACAGTAACTTCAACAATAGCTTTGTGCTTTTTTCGCTACACTTCTCTTTGGGCAGGATATCTCTTTGTTACATTTTTTTTTATTCTCTCCTTTTGTTTCTCCCTGTCTTTCAGTCTGTAGGATATTAAGTATAATTTAATATAGAGAGTTATAGATATTGTCAATCTCCTGAAGATCTTCCTTCCTCTAGAGTTTAGATCCAGCATTGCAATATCACACATGCTTTTCAAATATAAACCCTTTGAACATATGTGTTTCACCTCGATTTGTGTACTAAACCAACACATTTTAATATGAATTTAACAACTTTAAAGTCAATTATTCGTTTATATTTAATGCTGTTTCAGGTGAACCTCCTAAAAGCCTCTGTACAACCATTAGCTCATCTTTGTGCATGCGTATATGAATATGTTTATGCATTTGAGGTCTCTTTCTCTAAAAAGCAACACCTCAGGGGATGTGCCTTCAGAGACATAATGACTGTCAGCCTCCCTGCAGACATTTGAGATCTTTGAAGAAGAAACTGTTTGTTCCTCTTCAGGAACTCGAGCCGCGTCCAGAAGACGCTATGGGGAACGCCCTCAGCATGACAGCTCTGAACAGTGTGTAGAATCAAACCAATGAAATGGAAAGACGTCATAGGTGGGTGACATCACCGGTCAGGAAGTTTAAAGCACATGGGGTGAATCCGGCATTTAGCTAATTGTCATTTCAGAAAGCGTACTCTGTGTGTGTGTGTGTGTGTGTGTGTGTGCAAACATTTCAGCATCTCAGCGAAAAGTGAAAGCATCTCCAAAGCATTTGAAAAAAGGGGCAACGAGTCTCAGTATAGACCGTGTGCTTTTCCCTGCGAGAGGTTTATTTCTCCAGGGGATTCACACAATTTATGCGTGGCTTGTTTGGGAGCTGAACACGCTGCAGCAGCTCTCGATCGAGCTGACTGCCCGCACTGCGATAAATTCCCGGTGCGCGTAATTCATTCCTGTAAGGCTCTCTTCAAGAAGGGATCCTTCGCTGCGATTTCTCGTGGCGCTGAACCCGCTTGTGCCTAGGCATCTGTGGATGAGGAGATGCACAGCCCCGAGGAGGCAGCAGTTTCTTCTTCACCCCATTATGAGGAGCTTGTGGAGTTGGTGACTCGTGCCGTTGCCAAATTAAAAATCGAATGGCCGGACGAGGTTAAAGCCAAGCCGTGCAGCAGCAAGTTCGATGGTCGCTTCCTGCGATCTCGGCCACCACCTCCAAAGCGGAGCCTTCCTTTTTTCCCCGATCTCCATGCTGAGGTAGTGAGATCGTGGGGAAAACCATACTCTGCTCGCCTTTTTGTTCCGTCCTCTATATAGGGATATAGGGCGATGCCGCGGGTGGAACAGACGCTTGCGGGCTATCTGTCCCCCGCCTCGGCATCGTCCTTGAAGGCTCCGTCCCTTCCCACTAGACCATTAAGAACTTTGTTGGTTTTGGTTGGGAAGGGGATACTCTGCTGCAGGTCAGGCTGCCTTTGTGTCTGCATACAACAGCGATATTGCAGGCATACCAGACTGACCTGCTCAGCGAGGTGGATGAGAGCAAGAGAGTAAGCACTGAAAATATTAGAGAGCTGCGGAGGGCTGCTGATTTATCTCTGCGCGCTACCAAAGAAACCGCCAGAGCTATTGGCCGGTCTATGGCAGCCCTGGTAGCCGCAGAGAGGCATCTTTGGTTGTCTTTATCGCAGGTAAAGGATAAAGACAGAGCATGTTCGGCCAAGATAAGGTCGTTAACAGACACCAGGAGGCACAAAACAATCGTCAGCTTTCAAACAATTTCTCCCTCGCCGTTCTCCACCTCGCAAGGTCGCTAGGCGGGAGCAGCCCAGGCCGAGTGCAAGCTCCTCACACCGCGAGGCGCAGAAACAGAGCGTCGCCAACCGCGCTCCACCACAAAGAAAGAGGAGGGGCTGGCGCCGTTCTGTTGAGAGCTCCTCTAAGCCGAAGCAGGATTTGAGAGTCACACTTCAGGCAAAGAGGAGCTCTCATAAGAAGCCCTGAGCCTCCTGCCCGGGTGCTTCAGAGGGCAGCCCCCAAGCGAAGACGACAGGTTTTACCGCATTACACGGTTCCTGTCGGTCTTCAGTGCCCTCAGAGGATTTTTCCACTAACCCTGCTGTTGTTCCAGGGCGTGGAGGTCCTCAGCGAGCCAACACCAGGAGGCTAAGAGAAAAAACAGCAGGCGTTCGCAGAGAATCGGCGGCGTGGAAACTACTGCCGAATGTACCGCGTTGGGTCCTGCAGACTGTAGAATGAGGTTACAGAATTCAATTCGGGAAACCTCCACCACGCTTCGCAGGTGTGTTACCGACACTCGTGCGCACCGAGCAGGCTCTGATAATGGAGCAAGAAGTACAAACATTATTGAGAAAGGAGACCATCGAGGAGGTCCCTCATCACGAAGTTCAGTCCGGGTTTTACAGCCGGTACTTTTTGTTCCTAACAAGGATGGAGGGCTGAGGCCCATTTTAGATCTCAGGCTCCTGAACCGCTCAGTCATGAAGCTGAAGTTCAGGATGCTTACTGTCAAGCAAGTCGTGTCACAAATCAAGTCTGACTGGTTTGTCACGGTAGATCTAAATGACGCATATTTTAATGTGTCCATCCATCCTTCTCACAGGAGATATCCCAGGTTTGCTTTCGGGGGCAAAGCATTCCAATTTCGAGTTCTCCCTTTTGGTCTATCCCTCTCACCCCGTACGTTCACGAAGTGTGTGGATGCGGCCCTGGCACTGTTGAGGTTACAGGGCATTTGCATCCTCAATTATATAGACGACTGGCTGATTTTAGCTCAGCCGGCGGAGCAGGCGAAAGCACATCGAGATGTAGTTCTTGCCCACATGCAACGTCTCGGGTTGAAACTGAACCCCAAGAAAATGTTCTTTCTCCAGTTCAGAGAACCACATATCTTGGAGTAGTTTGGGATTCGACCACGATGCAGGCTCATATGACACCTGCGTGCATTGTGTCGATCCGCACGGCCATCTCTAAACTGTCAAGCAGTTTTAAAATCTGCTGGGTCTCATGGCAGCTGCGTCCAACGTTATACCTCTTGGCCTGCTTCACATGAGACCCCTACAGTCGTGGCTTCGGAACAGGTGCGTTTCCTTGAGGGGAAATCCCCTCCGCTTGATCAAGGTGTCACGCCGAGCTGTACGTGGCCTAGACATGTGCGGGACCCAGAGTTCCTTCGTCAGGGCCCGGTGTTGGGAGCTTTGTGTCGCCGTATCACTCTAGCGACGGACGCATCCCTCACTGGTTGGGGAGCAGTCATGATATATGGCACATCAACTGCCTGGAGATGTTGGCCGTGTTTCGGGCTTTGAAACACTTTCTAACAGACCTGACGGACCGGCATGTGTTAGTTTGCACCGACACATCAGTAGAGTCTTATATCAACCACCAGGGGGGGCTGAGATCGCAACTATTATACAAACTAGTGCGCCATATCCATCTGTGGGCCCAAGACAAACTACGCTCACTCAGAGCAGTTTATCTACCCGGGAGGTTGAATGTGGAGGCAGACTTTCTGTCGAGGCAGAGGCCGAGGCCCGGGGAATGGATGCTTCGCCTGGAGGTGGTGGAGCAGATCTGGAGAGTGTTTTAAAGAGCAGAGTTGGACCTCTTTGCGACGAAGGAGAATGCGCAATGTCCCCTCTGGTACTCTCTAGCTCATCCAGCTCTGGGGCTGGATGCCATGGTACAGGCGTGGCAGAGGCTTCGTCTGTACGCTTTTCTGGAGAGAGTGCGCCAGGACGTGGTCAGTCTACTTCTGGTAGACTTCTGGCCGAGTATGGTTCTCGGATCTGACGTCCTTTCTAGACAGCTTCCCTTGGGAGATTCCGCTCAGGAGGGACCTCCTCTCGCAGGCAGGAGGGGCCATAGTGCACCCTCGCCTGGAGTTGTGGCGACTGAGATTATGGCCTCTGAGGGGGCGCAACTCATAGCCACAGGTCTCTCAACTGAGGTTGTTGGGACTATTCTCCAGTCCAGAGCTCCAGTTACCAGGAAACATTATGCCCTGAAGTGGAAACTTTTCACTTCTTGGTGTAGAGATTCTCCACCGGGGTCACCCACTCCACCCTAAAGGTGTACGTGGCAGCATTGTCAGCGTACCACGCTCCTGTAAGTGGACATTCAGCAGGCAGGAACCCTCTGGTAATACGTTTCCTTCGAGGTGCATTGAAGTTAAGGCCTCCAGCACGTTCTAGGGTTCCGTCATGGGATCTGTCTGTGGTGTTGGAGGCCCTGTGTAGGCCGCCTTTTGAGCCTATCGAGGAAATCTTGGTGGCGCCTTGCCACCTTGAGTTCGCCCCAGGCATGACTAAGTCTTTTCTGTACCCCCGCGCAGGGTATAGCCCCAAGGTCCCGACACTTACCCCACAGCCAGTAGTGCTGCAGGCTTTTAACCCACCTCCCTTCAGGGAGCCCGGCCAACAGGAGCGGAACTGCTTGTGCCCAGTACAAGTACTGGACATTTATGTCCACAGGACGGCCCTGTGGCGCAGGACCGAGCAGCTTTTGGTCCGTTTTGATCCTCCTAAGAAAGGGTTTCCAGCGGCCAAACGGACCATAAGCAGGTGAATAGTAGATGCAATTAACCTGTCTTACGAATCCTCTGGTCTCCCATCTTTGTTGGGAGTCAGAGCTCATTCTACTCGTGGGATTGCGGCTTCCAAGGCCCTTATTTCGGGAGTTCTCTTGGAGGAGATCTGTGCGGCGGCGGGGTGGTCCACCCCTCACACTTTCGTTCGGTTTTACTGCTTAGACCTACGAACTTCTCCTGGTACTGCTGTGCTTGGTGAGTAGGCACACACACTGGGCAAGATTTGAAAGTGC
>JAUCNO010001851.1:12766885-12789555 GCA_032353835.1 Enteromius viviparus
ATGACGCACTGACATAATAAATATGCAAATTGACGTATGACGTCCTCGTGGTTGTGAGGGGGGGCCTACGGCAAACTATAGCCTAGGGGCCCCTGGCCATGTTAATCCGGCCCTGCCTGCGTGGACACAACAACTGATACGCTCGAGCCTCGAACACGCGCTTCGGCGTGGGCATTCTGAATGGCAGCCTGAGAAGGGACTGATTCAGGGCTCAAGGCACATGCGGTAACCTTCGTCACCCGTAGGGTGAAGTCGGTTGCGGCACGGAGTTCCTGCATGGCCCCTTGATCAGCCCCACCCTCGTGCAAAAGTTTAAGTGCTTTGGCCTGGTAAACTTGTAGTGTGGCCATCACATGCAGGGAGGTGGCAGCCTGCCCAGCAGTGTGGTAAGCCCGGACGCGAGAGTGGACGAGATCTTACACGCCTCGGACAGGGGTCGTGGTGGTCCAAGCCAGGCGGCGGCGCTGTGCGGCATGCTCGACCTAGGGGATCGACACGTACCCCCTGGCTGCAACTCCGTCGAGGGTGGAGAGAGGAGAGGAGCTGGGGGCCCAGGCGTGACAAGTACGGGGCTCGCCATGATCTGGTCAGCTCCTCATGCACCTCCGGGAAGAAGGGCACCGAGGTGGATCACGACCATGGTCCGAAAACTCAGATACCAATCATCCAGGCTCGGCCAAAGGCGCACTTGGCACCTCCAAATCGACCACCTCGGCAGCTCGTAGGAGCATAGCCAAGAGCTCAGCGTCCGCCTGGGACGGAGCATTATTTTCAGTGTTTTATTTTCTGTGTTTAGATTCTGGACTGTTTACCGTTTCTGTAAGTTTTCTGCCTGCTTTTGGATTATCTGCCTGTTTTTCTCAAATTTAAGCCTCACCCCTAAATATCTGTTTGCTGTGGTTTGACCAAGATCTGCTGACCACGAATAAATCCTTGTACATGGATCCGTACACCTCTGGTTCTTTCGTGATAATATGCAAGCAAAAATGCCCCTGCTCTTGACTTAAGACTGCTACTGTACGATTAACGTAAAATAATAAAATACTGTAAACATTCAACATTTAAAATATTGCATCTCACGACTATGTAGTTTATGAAATAATGCATGTGTGTAACAACAAACTGACGATTTATAGATAATCATGCGTAATTGTATATAAATTGTTGTGATTAATTGTAGCTGAAATAAAAACGTAGCTGTAAAAATAGTATGTATACATCTTCATCATGACTAGATAGACACAAGTGAGTTTGTCTTTACTATACACATTATATATGTGATTCACCTTATAGTAACAATCCTGTCACATCATCCATCCTTGGAGTGAACAGGTCGACTGATCTGTTGTCATCTGTTAAAGTTAACCTTTTCAACTTGTTTCCATGTTGTTGTTGCTCAGCATTGTCATACCAGGTGACTGATTAGATCTGATGTCATGTTTACGGAAATCGTAGCTGCACAAGAAAAATTACAGCTACTTTATGCAGGCTATTGTCACTTTACTGGGGATTGACCATTTATATGGTAGTTACATAGCTCCTACACCTCACTTTCCATTAAAAAAGCCAGGAAATGTCAGATTTGACAATATGCGACCTTTAATTGAACCGACTGCCTTCAGAAAGGATTTAGTGGCATTTTCTGTTCGATTGCTTCATACAGTATTTATTTTATTTGTGCAGGTCTTAAAAAGTCTTTTATTTTACAAATCCTACAAATACCCTGTAAACTCTTTTTAATATATAATTTGCATGTTTTACATTATGCAATCCAGAGAGATGGTTTTAATATCAGAATATCATCTTATTTAAGTGAAGAACTCAAGTATGTAAACGTAACGCAATGTACAGTCCTGATCAATAATGTATGTTAAAGAGCCCTGTTCAACCCACATAATTTTTCTGAGGAGTTTCCCCACAAGAACTGTGGAAAGCAACCAACTTCAGAGGAAATGAGCCTCACACATTTCACCAGTACGATTATGATTCACTTGATTGTGTTGGGTAAGTCAGACTTCTCTTTCTTTATTTCACCCGTTAGTTTTAATCACAATTTAATTAGGCCTCGATATTTGTTTAAAAAATAAGAATGGCAAATAAACTCCACTAGCGACAGATGCATAACATATATCCGTAGCTGTCTACCCAGTAGCCAAACCAGCAATCGTACGTCAGAAGCTTTTTGCTGTTCATTTGAATTTTTTTCCCTCAGCAGTGTGTTTTTTTCTGCGATGTCTGTTTTAGCGTTGACTCTTAACATAGTAGCTGGCAGCGATGAACTCATCATCACCGCAAGATGCAGAGATGACATAACTTTGCACTGTAATTTTCATAAAGACTGTGAGAACTACACCTCTGTTGGGTGGTACAAGGTGAGCCACATGTCCATCTGTCAAATCTCTTATGGCTACTGCTAGAAACCATATTATGTTTGCCATGTTTACTTTCTCAAATATTTGGCGATGTGGATATATTCAGGTGTAATGCCTTTCACGTTTAAAACGTGCGGAAAAAAAGAAAAAAAAACACGTTTTTAGAATGCCTGAAGTATGCAAAAGAGGAGAAGTACACTTTAAACACTTGTGTCTGGCGCAGATTCACATAAACAAACAAACACATAAAATAGAGAAAAAGAAAGTAAAAGCAGTGCAGTGGAATGCAAAATGCGTTATGTGAGCGGTTTAAATGTTTGTGGGTTTAAGCAGGAAACATGTTGACATGCATTCATTTCCTTTTCACCCGTTCCTCTTAATTCTAATTTCAGATTCAGTTTCACCGGTAGGCTACATTGTGACATTTGGGTCTAAGGCCTATGTATTTTCAATTTCTTCGGGCAATAACTTGCATTAGGGGTGAAATAAATGAACACTATACAGTACATTCCAGTATGTTATTTGGTATTAATAAAAATTAAATAGTATATGTTTAAAAATTCAAACTCGTGGTATATATTGGCAAAAAATTTAAGTGATGGGTATTAAGGTTTTGGGGTAGATGTTCAGTATGCAAAAAACTGCGTATCATATGCACACCAACAAGTTTCATATCATATGCAGAAAAAACTGTGTATTGCATGCACGCCAAAGTCCATTTTTGCGTATTTATATTATAGTATTATTATATAAACTCTTAATATTAGAGTTTTCATTTTTATTTGTCATAAAATATATATATATAATGATAGTAGTAGTACATCTTTTTTTAATTAACTTATTTATCCTACGGTAATTCACATTAACGGTTTGTGATAGTCTTTTTCGTGAAGTTTGTGGATTTTTGGGGCCTACAGGTGATTTTTTTGCTGTTTTTCATGATCAAAAATGTGCAAATTTGCATAAACATTACTGAATGAGTACTTAAATCTGAAATATTTGTTTTTAGTATTTAATGTGATTATAAAAGAAGCAAATAGTATGTGGTTATACAGTATTAAATGAAATTTGAAAAAAGAAAGCTGAGGTGCAATTTATTTTCATAAGCTTTTTAGTGCTGCAAATGCAGCGCAGTAAACACGTCTATAAACTCACTCTGTTCCTTTTTTCCCCCCTGTCTTCTTAAGGTATGGGATAACAGCAGTGAAACATCTATAAGAATGACAACCCTCATAAATTACAATGATGTGCCAATGGAAAAAAATATATCTTTGTTCTTAAGGAAAGTTGTTCCTACTAATTCTGGGACCTACATGTGTTTAATTAAAGCCAAGACTGGAGGAAAGAACTGTAAGAAATGGGTTAGACTTAATATTTCAGGTATTTCATATATTAATAAAACAATTCTGAAAACTAACAAATTTAGTTTGGCATAATATGTTACACAGATCATTGTTCCTTTTGTTTTAGTGTCAACACATATTTGAAACTGCATTGTTGTTTTAGTCATTTATGTGCTTAATTCCATTTGTCTCTCTAGATTGTGTTTCAACAGTTTCCCCCATCTTCTTTGACATCTCCACCAATTTTACTAATGAATCATATGCAAACAATAGCGCCCCATTGCCTAGTGTGAATGATGATTCAGTTCTCCTTGTGCTTTGGGGTTGTGGAGTACTGGCTGTGAGTAAACTTGTCCTCAGTGCAGTTAGCATATGGGTAAGTATTTCTAGATGTAGCTAATTTATCTCATATCTTCTTAGCATTTTATTTGGATTATTACAAATAAATTTAAGGCAATGCAGTTTAGATGTAGCTAAACCCAACAATGAAGTAACAAAGAAGTTTAAACATTACAGAACACTGCTCTTAAAAAGAACACTGAGGAATAAGTCTAATACTATAGCGGTTACTGTGAAAACCAATTTCTATGCTATGAAAGTAATTACATGCTTCTGTTCTCAGGTTTTCAGGGAGCTGAGTAAACTTAAAAGTCAACAGACATAAGACCAACAACTGTTCACCTTTCATATGGTTTAGTAATTTATTAACATCATTTTAATAATTTATCTGAATTTAACTGTGAATAATCCACTTCATGCAACAGTCATGATGAAACCTTAATGATACTCTGGGAAACGGATCTTTATATTGATTATATTTATTTCCACCATAAATAAATTAGCTTTTATCTTTGTTTTCTTTAATTAAGTTTTTTGTGGTAATGTGATTTTTTTTTATTGTATTTATTTTTATATATTTAAATGTAAAGAAATGTGTAAGTTTTAGTTAACAATAGCACTGTTTACTACAATATCCAAATAAATATGCATTTGTATCCATTTTACTGCTTTAAATTGTCCAGTAATGAGGGTCCTAGTGTATTAAATCCTATGGCTTATGACTTATAAGCTTTTATAAATGTGCTTGTTTCTCTTTGTGTGTTTGTGTGTGTGTGTGTGTGTGTGTGTGAAAAAAAATGAGGTTGGTTTATGGGTGAAGATGTTCAGAAAAAACTCCCATGCGTCATCCTCAAAACTTACCCACTTACTCTTGCCCATGCAGTGTTTGGGTTATGACTAAGATTAGGAATATTATCCTAATAAAAAAAGCATGTTTTATGCGACAACCAAACTGTACTGATACTCTTGCTTCATGTGTTATATTGTTTACAATTTGCTCAACCAAACTCCAACCAGTTCTCATTTCCAATTATGAAACTTATCGTAAAAATAGCTTACGGGAGTTTTACAGCAAACCCACAGAAAAACAAAAACAAAAACATTTTGGTTCCCCAAAGAAACTTTCAGTAAGTGAATAGTCACCTTATAAGAACAGTTTTTTTTCTTTGTGTGAAGAACATTTTATAAAATCAAAAGCAAGCTTTTCTACTATAAGGAGCGTTTTGTGAAATGGAAAGATTCCATGGATGCTAAAGGTTCTTCATGAAAATCATACTGTAGATGCCTTGATTTTTAAGACTGTATGAAGAATCTCCACACAGCTTTTTAGTTGGCCAAATCTATCAACCTCCAATAATCCAAATCACCATAACAGTGGTCTGAAGCTTGATCTAAGAGCTTTATGTGATGGACAGACTGACATTTGTCATCATTTACTCTCAACCCTTTGCTCACTCTCATCCCCACAAGACAAAAAACATATAGTGAACTTAATGCTATGAGTGTGTTAGATGGTTTGGACATAGCATGACCATCTGGGCATTACCTGTCTGCAACAGGAAAGAAATATATGGTGCCAAAAACACCCCTGGTAAAGCTTGAATTGGTTTGTTTGGTCCAGCATGACATCATTAGACACAAGCAGGTGCTTTAGTGATGTGCTGAGAGGATCAGCAGCAGCCTGCTCCACTCCCTCACAAATCCATATTGCTCCAGAAAAGTAAAAATAAAAATCACGCATGACCAATTTCTGTTCCAGTATCCTCCCTCTGACTGCAGGCCAGTTCTGAGGGCATTAAAAACGGGACCAATCCCCTTAAATCCACCTGCTCAGTGCCTTCCCCATGGCCATATCTATTAGAAACATGGATCTACTGTAGCTGCCAGAACTTTTCTGTAAGACCAATGTATATCACTCTGCTTGAAGACATATCATGTGTTTAAGCATTTGCAACATTAGCTGTTTTGTTACATACATTACTGTTGTCCATGTCTTCAATTCACTAGATTAATGACTCAGTAGCTCCCTCTTCTGACTTATTTGTGGACATTGATAAAAAATAAATATACTTAAAAAAATAATACGTACTTTGAGTACAATAAAATGTACCTAATAAATGTACGTTGCTGGTCTTATTGTGAGCGATTCATCAATGGATATTTTTTTTTAAGATAAAAAAGGCCTTTGTATTCTTTACACAATTCAAAAGAATTTTGTTCATTTTCTTTTGACGTCACCTAAATGGCTATGTAAATAAATGGAACCTTTAGCCATAAAACAGGCATATGAAATGTCCAGCATATTACCAGAACATGTCCTGACCAGGAGACACGTCCGCATCCTACATCTGAAAGACATAGGGGTGTTTGCTCATCTGCAGTAGGACATTTCCTATAGCTGCATCAGATGTCAAATAGGCCTATATACGTCTATTAGACATCTTTAAGATGTTTATGATTTAAAATGAAAAACTGACATTTTACAGATGTCTGTCAATTGTACACAGCAGATTCTTTCCAGACCAAGCGATCTTGAACAGGTATTTTGTAGTCGGGCTCGAGACGTGCTATCAATTGCTTAAAATGTCCAAGTATTGGGTTTGTTTTATAACGTGCCAACACTACAGTTCTCATACTTATGGGATAAAGCTACGTCCGGAAAATATACTTACCCATTAGATTGTGTTTTATTAACATGCACACATACTTCAACCCTAAACCTACAATGTTATAATGCAGATAGCCTACGGTAATCAATTGTTGTTTACCGCGACATGCCATATTGATGTGCACATGTCCAGCACCTTGCTGAAGAAAAGAAAAACAGCATTGGTTAGGTTGAAGCATTTAATGCTGGTTGAGTTGGTTTAAGCTTGTTCTAGCTGGTCATGTGCTGATGCTGGTCCTAAGCAACTGCTATTTAGAATATGATTAAATTAAACCAGTTTATGAACAGCACACGACCAGATAAAACCAGCTCAAGACCAGCTTGCATTAAACAGCAGGGGGCTCCAAAGCACACAATAATGACTCATTCATATGTGTTTGCCGATATCTCTTTCCTGGTGAGAAGCTTTCAGATCACTGCCATAGGATTTCTGCCAACTCTCATATATTCAGTAACATAGCTGATGTGTGTGCCCAGTGACCTTCCCGCAGCAATGCGATGGAGGTGGTGTTGTTGTGCGTTAAAGGCACAGGATATGCAAAACAAAAAGTCCGGTATTTTGTGTCATAATTGACCCCTGTGGTTATCAGTCATACATGTGCTTTGGGGTTTGCATCAGCATAAAGAATGACAATTAAGACATTGTGTGAATCACTGGATCCAGCCAGCTCTAGCCTCAGGGCTACAACAACTAGGTCCCGAAAGTGTGAAGGCAACGTCATTGGCTACTGTCCTTATTGATAAGCGACTTAAAGCTCATTCTGCTTTTAAGTGCTTCTGTACACTATCAAAATAACGTTTTTTTATCGGCATTAATAACTCCACAGTGAACCTTTACCATAACCTTTTAATTCCACAAAGGGTGAAAAAGGGTTCTTTAGATTATTAAGATGTTCACACAAAAAAATGGTTCTTTGAATGAATGAAGACTGGTTCTTCTGTGTTATTGCTGTGAAAAGCCCCTTTTGAAATTTTTACGAGCGTAGCTTAATTAGTGGAGCAAAGCAAAAGGCTTTGACCTATAAAAGTATAATGAATGTTCACAACAAGTTTATTTTATTTATTTGCTATATTTTAAATATTTAAATGGATCCACAACAGGCTTAATTTTGGGTTAGGGTAATTTTGGGTAAGGTGTTATTCTTAGAAGTCACATGATTTCATAGTGTAGTTCTCTCTAGTCTAAAATATACTAGTAGGGAAGGACATACCCTGTATCTTATTCCAACCTATTACTGCACTTTTCAAAAGATCAAATGTTTTATGAATTCTGAATGCTGCATACAGGTAACCATTAATGGATCATTATGGAAGGACTTTGACCACTTTATTTAATTTTATAGTTCATTTTTGAGTAACCCAGAAGTGTTTATTCAGGAGTTCTTGACATGTAATAAAACTCACAACAAAGTGACTCCACTCCGAGAATAATAAACAAATATTGACATTTAAAGCTTTTGTAAGCAGATAAACAAAGATTGCTTGCAATGACTGAGTCTTGCATTTCACAAGTTCACACTTCCTCAATAAAATGATTGGCGTGCTTTCCAGGGGGAGGGCTGAGAGTCCGACCAAGCCTGGAGCCCCAGGGGTTTTAGCCCTAGGGCTGTGATGGTTGGACGGAGCTCTGTGACAGGCTTGTGTTTGAAAACATTATATACACGCTGTTTTTACATAGGCCTACATATGATACGAATCGCGTACTGTATAGACACTAAAGTCCATTTTTGCATGTTAATACCAGAGGTTTTTTAATTTTATTTGGCGTACTATTTATACGCACGTTCATGAGATCCCACATGAAGAAACTGAGAACACATGTTGTGATTAAGCTAAACCCTTTTATTTAGCATGTTTTTGTCCACAGATACAAGTCAAGTGCTAAAGCTCCATGCACTAAAAGTGTTCAGAGTGTGCAAGTAACGTTACAGTCCAAAAAACATTGCAATGTGACTCAATACAGGTCAGCTAAATAAGCAGATTATCAAATTTGAACCATGACACCCATAAAAAAGATAAACTATGTTGCTGTTTAACGAAATTAGAGGGATAGTCAGAGCCAGGTTGAAGTTGTGCTTTGGGTGTTCTAATGCTGGTTTGTGGTCTTTCTGATCTTGTCCACTTCTGGATAAAAGAAAATAAATCACCAAAATGAGGGCACTTTCAGTTGTGTACAGCTGTCTTAAGTTTCTGACAAAAAATAAATGATGATATCCTAGTTACATTCAACCACTAAAAGGCAAAAATAGAGAAATATGAGACTGACAGGTAAAGGATTCACTCACGCTGACTGCAGCCTTTCGGCTGAGTTTGACTGAATATTGTTGCTAAACAAAGCTGAATCTGATTCTGACAACTATACGAAAAGCAACAAAGTTAGTGATACCTCAAAAAGACAGACCAGTGTTGTTGATGGCAGCAAGCAAGTTTTACCACAGACTGTTAGATTCCACTTCAGCAGCTTTGAACAGAGGCATTGACACACCAAAAGGACTCGAACACTGTTATTAAATTAAATCCTAAAACTTAACTTAAACAAACTATATATATATTTTGAACATACGGTACTGTGGGGTCTTAAAGTATTCGTCCACAACATGTTTTTCTTTTTTTGCATTTTAATCTATTTTATAAACCTAATAATTCGAGTGAAAAGTAAAAATAAAAAAAATAATTCGATTCTAATGATCTGTTTTTTTATTTGGTTTGTCCTCTGTTTGATTTAATCAACTTTTGAGCTTGCATGAGCTCCACAAGTTTATAGAGAACTCAACATGATGTGATTCAGTGCAAATTTAAACGATCCAAGAGGGGAACGGTTTTGGCAAATCTTGACTTTTTTCTTTTTTTTTTACAAAAACATTGATTTCTTTAAAAAAAATTATAAGCAGAAAGATCCACCAGAAATTATGCAGCATTTCAAGTATTTCACATTAATGTTAATGAGATGATGAGAGTTAAAATCCTAGATATTCAGACTGTCAGAATAATAAATACACATAACACTAATAACAAATAATTGATCTGCCCTTTCAGCAGCGATAGGTCATATTGTTCAATCTACCCCCCAGTTTTATGAATGATCCTCATCATTATGACCACCACACTTTGACATCTCACATCAAGGTGAACATTTTCCTTGGGCATTCAGTCTCTTTTAAAATCAGACATTCGTCTAAACTGGAGGCTGACAGCCAAAACAGCAGAGTATCTCCTTAAAGGTCTTCCTCATTTCCAGGCTGCGGCAGGCATAGATGAGGGGGTCAATCACAGAATTGCACATAATGAGGACCAGGTATGTAGTGAAGTGAGACATGTAGCAGAGGCAGAGAGGATGGTGTGGACAGGACACCAGAAGAATGAGGTGGAGGAAAAATGGCGCCCAACAGCACACAAACACGCCGAGGAGGATGGAGATGGTCACGGCTCCCTTCATACAGCTGCGTTGACGTGGGGTGGGGTTGGCGGCGGCCACTGGGGGTAATGCTGCGATTCTCTGAACGTGAAGTCTGGCGAGAAGAAACATGTGTACGTAGAGAGTGGCCATAAGCACCAGCATTGCAAAGAACATTGTTATCAGACAAACAATCACAGTCTTGCTCTCTGAGTACACTATGAAGACAATCCCACAAACCACGCACACCAACCAGATGGCAGCGATGGCCACCAGCGCTCTGCGGACGGTCACTATGCTGTGGTAGCGTAAGGCGTAGAAAATCGTGACGTAGCGGTCGATGGCAATGGCCAAGAGGTTGCAGATTGATGCCACCAGAGAAATACAGATCATTGAATCAAACACATTGTCCATCAAACGCACAAAATGGTCACTGGTCACTAAAAGGTGACTGCTTAGTACGGCAATCACAATGGTCTCCAAAGAGTTCGAAACACTCACCAACATGTCCGCGGCAGCCAGGCTGCACAGGAAAAAATACATCGGAGAGTGAAGGTTCTTGTTTTTAACCACCGCCAAGATGACAAGGATGTTCTCCAGAAGACTCACAATACCCAAGGTCAGAAAAACCTCTGCCTGGATTTGAACCTGCTCGCACAGCGCCCCTCCTGGAGAATCAACCATGCTGCCATTAGCAGGCAAAGACGTGTTGTTTGCAGGCTTCTGCCCTTTAAGAAACTGCAGGTATGAGTCGTTCATCTGGATTTTCTAAAGATGAATAAATGGGGATAAACAGATTGCAGATGAGGGATGGAAATAACAGAGGAAACAAAAAAACTGAAAGCAGAAAAAAATATTGTAAAGAGGTAAAAAAACACTGATTCAGATGATGGGATGAAGAATCTGAAAGCTGCAGATGTAGTTCACAAATCAGATGTTTCAGTTCCCCAGATGCTGGCTTCAAAAATGCTCTGCTGCTTCTCTGTTTGTTGGAGATGCTTCTGTAGAGATGCTGTGTGATTCAGAGGCTCGGAGCAAACGGACTCTCTCTCACAGCCACTGGCTGTACGTCAGCAGATGCAGCCTCCGCCTGCTCTTTGTGTGTTTGCTCAAGATTTTAAATGAAAGATGTGTGTACACACAAAAACACTCACATTCAAAGTACTTTCTGTACACTTTTTTCAAAGTGTGCTTTCTGTGATCCAAATTATTAAGTCATTTAGTTATCTGTTTTATTATTGTTTATTTTTTTTATATTAACCATACCTAACTATGGAGGTGTCATTGTGTTGATGGTTAACAATTTTTGTTAAAGGACTGTGTGTCAAGAGAGTCCTGAAAAGCATGTCAAACTTTTTTTTTTTTAGCTGACACAGCATCTTAAAAATGTGGTGCTGCACAGCTTCGCAAGGGTCAGATACTTCCGTCTGGACCATAATTAAGTAAATTATGCTACATTTTAAAATGCTGCACACATGCAAAAACATGGTAAGAATGTTTTTTACCATTTAACTGTTGGTAAAAATAGGAGTCTACATTGTTTTCTCGATTTATAAAGTCCTCTAGTCTAAACTACGAGAGCAATCAAGCACCATTTACAAATGAAAACAAGTTTAAACATATATGTGGGTGGATTTTGATGGGTGAGGACAACAGTAGATAGATTTTTTTTAATGAAAACATTAGGGACTTGTAGTTTACCTTTTTTCAATTTAATTCATATTGTCCATGGTTAATGTGTTAATAATGAAATTAATTATTTTGCTTGAGCTCTTACATGCAAGTGATTTTGTAATCACATTATTTTGCACAGGTTTGCTGTGATAAAGACATATCCTTGCAGAGCTGTCCGTCATTTTATGTCCTTGAGACATAAAATACCAGTTCTCTCATTTAATGCAGTATCCAGGGTAACTTGTAAATACATATTTTGACAAGTCTTTAATTTTCAAACCTTGAAGAGACAAAACTATGCATGTATTCCTGTAGGTGTGTGTGTGTTTAAATGTGAAAAGGTTTTTAGTGCTAGTCCATGTGATGAGTCTATTCCCAACAGGATATTGATTGATTTTTTCACACCTCATCACCTGCTTCAATGACTTTAAGAAAAGTTCTAGATGAGACTGTTTCACATCATGCTCGGTTCACACTCCAGCAGATAATCATTTATCAATACACCTGACTCTGTTTGGTGCTTTCTCAGGAAGCTCAAGAAAAAACAACAAAAAAAGAGCTAAATTTATCAGTTAATCAAACAGTACAGTGTTGCTGATAGGAGAGATGAAGCATATTAAATTGAAGTGAATAAATGAACCCAACCATCAAATCAATATACAGTGATTCATTCAGAATGAACGGAGATTTGGAATGAGAAATAAATTAGTTTTTATGTTTTTAACATTTTCTGTACCTTTCCCCTGGATTCATACCAGCCTCAGGAACACTTGAATATTTAAACAGAATATGTTATTATCTGGAAATCCTAGACAACAGGGTCAGGGTTAAAGAATACTGATAGCATTTGAACAGTTTATATACCAGAGGCAATGTAATGAACAGCGTTGCTTGTGGAATACTAATTCAGAGTCACTGCAATTAACTGCAATTAATCTCAGGGCTGGCCCTCTTGGATGCAGTTCAACATATGGGTGGGCAAATTTCACAAAGAGGTGTCCAGGTCACATTTTACCCCCAAAACGTTGGGAAATTATTGTATAAGGACATTGTTTCAGGACAATTTACACCAAGATCCCATTTCTACAAATTAAAGAATAATTCTTAAAGCATTTAAACATTAAACGCATTTGTTGCAAGCCCTAATAACTAATGACATTTATTTTACATTAAGATTAATATACACTAAATAAAGGTATAAATGCTGTCACTGTGTCATGTTTGTACCTAAATGGTCTATATTGGTACCTAAAAGGTGTATATCAGTATACTTAAAGTATACATTTTTTAACCTAATCGGTACAAAAGTGTACCTTTTGAAAAGGTACCGTTCCATTGACAGCTTTTGTATACCTTTATTTCTTATTTGTTACAGTCCTCATCGAATACAGAGTTTTCATGTTTTTCCTTTATTAATAATGCTGTCTTGAAACCTCGAGACTTCACAGAAAATCTTGGCCCTTTAGTTTCAGTTTCTTATAATGTTTCGCTACTGAATGGTGAAAGATTGACAGGAGACTATAAGAGTGTCAAAAATCCCCTTGACATTAAAAGCAATAAAAAGGTATATACTGTATTTCTCAGCTATGTAAATTCCTGTTCATCACTGCACATCTGTCAGAACATGTAGCTGTTGGGAGGAATATAACCTTTGCTCAGGAGTCTGTTCGAGTCTTAATCAAATCCCCCTGACTTGCACCTCTCTGTGACTCATCGAGCACACAGTACAGCTTTTGTTCCCTGGGGACATGGAATAGTTCATGGATAGGACTCCTTTGGGGTCCCACAGTGCCAACATGTATAACAATATATTCACTCTCCAAAGCTTGGTTCTGTACTTTGGAATTACAACTAAGTTAAGGTTCACTTCAAAATGAACATCTGCTGAAAATTTACTCACACTCATGTTATTCAAAATGAGTTTGAAAAGCAGATAAAAACTTTATAATTACCCATAAGTAATCCACAACTAGTCCATCAATTAACATACTAAAAGGAAAATCATTATCTTCAAGATGTTTTTAACATTGCTTTCGGTCAAAACACTACTCCATTCAGTGCAGAGAATGTAATGCTAACGTTATTAAGAAACAAACTACATTTCAAATCTACATTTTGGATGGGCTCTGTGCAGCCAAAGGCACAATTTCATACAGAATGGTTTTCACTAGAATCCTTCTGACATTACCCATATTACACAAATTGCCAATTTTAATGTGCTCTGACAGCTGCCACATCATTTCATAAGAAGATTAGCTCTGGCTGCTCACCTGCAATGTCTGCATCATTTGAATCATGTTTATTCTGTGAAATACAACAGCAAATATTTAATATTACATATACACATATGAAATAAGTCTCTCACTAAATCAAATGATGAGAGGTGTTGCAGTATGTTTGTTTTCAAACCCTGACCTCACAAAAGGTATTTGCAAAAAGCCTTGTATACTGTATATGTGGGTGTAATTTAACCGTCTCTTCTCATTATTAGTTAGCTCCATGACCCTTGCCCTGTTCTGCCCACACACAAACCTGCAAAAATACAGACCCAGAAAAAGTTAGTTAAATGTTCTTTGTGAATTAAAGCTGCTTGAGGCATTGTTCTCAAACAGATCGCCTTTTCTTTAAAATACATTTAATGGCATGTGCCATTTCAATTAGTTTTATGAACTATTCAGAAATTAAATATACATATCATTTTACGGTTGTCCTTCTACTTTCTCAACCTTATATTTTAGCCATTTGTAGTTAACTTTTTCAAGCAGTTTAATTTTAATGAGCACATATCACTGATGGGAGATCAGGCAGTGTTGATCATTTGTCCACTAGAGGGTGTAAGTGCAGTACAAGGGGCAAATGAGCATTAGTCATTAACATTGAGCACCGGACTCAATTCAGACACTCATTTTAAAGACTAGTGTTTTTTTGTTAGTTTTTTTCACCGATATACACTAATAGTTTTGTAGAAATACATACACTGTAGAGTTTAAGTTACATTTTTTTAATTAACATTTAATTTTTTTAATTTAATTTGACTTATTTTAATGATTCAACAACAAGCTGCCTTGGCAACTAGCTGAAATAAAACAAGATTATTTTAGGTAGCGCTTATTTTCTTTCAAGTAATGCTTTTTTATATTTTCAATTTTTACAATAATGGACCCTTTTCACAAGACTGTGGTGACCCGTCAACAGCATCATAAATCCTTAAGGTCCAGTTTCACAAACAGGGCTTAGCTTAAGCCAGGACTAGGCATTAGTTAAATTAAGATATTAAAGCAACTTTTACAAAAATGCCTTGTAAGAAAATATTACAGGTGTGCATCTTAACACAGAACAATGACACTGACATGTTTTGAGATATGTGAGAGCAAGGTATTTTCATCTGAGACAGCTCAAACATGCTATTAAGTCTGGGACTAGCTTAAGCCTTGTCTGTGGAACTGGGGGTAAAAGGTTTCTTTTTCTTTTTTTTTTTTCTAATTTCATCTAATTTTAAAACCCTTTTAAGACATTATAGATGGCCACTAGATTTAAATAAATGCATCATTTATTTTTTGAGTTAACAGCAAGTTAACAGCTTACTTAATTAAAAGTACAGTTAATAGCAAATTACATTTCAGTCACAATAGAATGACGTGGGTGAAGAAAATAGTAAATGATCACAGACCTTTCATATTTTGGTGAATCATTCTTTTAAAGTTTTCTTGATTTTTTTATTCCCTGTCATGCTCTTTCACAGTTGGATGTGTCGGCCTTTTCTGATGCAATGCAGTATGCACAAGCCAAGTCTTTAACCTTATACTATTATACATGTTCACAAAGATCAATGGAGAAATGATCATGGAAGCTGATATGATGCTTAATGGAGTTCGATCATCTGTGATATATGTCTTACTGTGACGCGTTAAGTTATAAATGTGAAATGTTTTATGCACTTTGCCTAAGACAGAGGCTCTGTTATAAAGACCTCTGCTTGCAATAAACCTACTGAATATATCATGATTCCTTTTTTCATTTCAAAGTAGGTAAATGGCTTCTAATGTGTTTTAAATGCTCACAGGTTAAGTAGAAATGTAGACTTTCTGATCAATGTGCTACTTTTTGCGTGAATGCATTTGGATTCATCTTTTTACTTTTAAACATTCTAGAAGTGCATTTGAAAGAAGAAATCATATTTTTATTGTCTTTATCAGTTTATCAGTAGTTTGAGTTGATACATTATTAATCCGCAATGCAATTCAGTTAAACCATATTCATCAATATATATAATCTATTAATCATTCAAGGTATTAGTGTCATTACTATTTCTAGTCTCTACCGTTCTATATGAATCCCTTTCCAATTGTCCCTTTAAACATCCAGTTTATTTTGACATACATGACCCTGTATGTGAAATCCAGGCTAAAGTCTCAAATCTAATTTTTAATAACATACTTTAAATGTTGATTTCAACCATTAATTTCACTACAACGTTCAAAGAATGTTCTTTGACTTATAAAGGATGATTTTATGTAGAAAACAGTAAATAACGGGAAAAAAGACATTAGCTGGGTTTTCACAGACAGGGTCACATGTTGTTTACTGTTGCACAAAATGTTGGAAATGCATTTACATGTAATGCCAACCATATGGTTGGTTTCCTGGCCAGGTTGGTCTGACCATCAGGCCCGATAAGCATTTTCATCTTTTAGTTAACCTAATGACAAGTGTATACCTAAGAGGTTGTAAGTTAATAAATATTTATTTTTAAGTCATGGTAGACACCTTTTTAAGTCAGTTTGGATCATGTGATACTAAAGGATTGTATGCATTTCGTCAGAGACTTGCATTTTGTTTCTGGTTTATGCATAAAATATCTGTCAGCTAGCAAAGAACATTCTTTAAAAATTCAATCCTGACATATTTAATGCTGACTGTGTACAGCCATGTCAAAGAGTCAACTTATAGTAAGGTTAATGTTTAAATTAAGCTTGCTAAATTTGATTTTGAGACTATTAATTAATGTTTTGGTTGTACTTTGGATTAAATATGTGCAACCTTGGTGCGATGCTCTAACACTACAACTTTAATATGCTTGTTTAAGCTATGCTAATGATTTATTTAATGAAGCGCTATGATGTTGAGTTGTGTTTGCGGGCCTATAGGGGGCGCGCGTGTGTGTTTGTAATTACATCTATTGAACGCGCGGCTGCTGCATTGGATGTGAACGTGAGTGATGGAATGAACCCGCCGCTGCATAAGCTGATAGCTCACCGCATCACTCAGGTTAGACAATAGAATCTGTCTGTCTATATCTGTATCTAATGCCATGGTATTACCATGCTACGTTATGTTAGTCTACGTATATTTAACATTTCATTTAATCAAATGAATATGCCACTTGGTTTTATTTAAAATGCTTGGATGTTTTGTTTTGTTGTAGCCTATATGGATCAAATACACGTAATTGAATTATTAAGCACCTTTGCAAAAGTGTTTAATTTAATGATTTTAGCGTCACTGTAACTCCATAGGAATGTACGCTGTATCAGTTTCAGGTGAGCAGCTTGTTTTGGCAGAGCGAGGCACCTGATTGGCTCGCATCTGTGAGTGACAGCTGGAGAGCAGCTGTGCATGTAGCCTCTGTGGCTCTGTAACCCCGCCCATCCTCTCTCTGCTGCAGTATGTGAATGGACGCGGGCACAGCTGTAGCCAGCTCTGAGAAGCCAGAGAGTTCAGCTGCTGTCTCTGTACCGCTCTCACCGGCTGCCATGGCCAAGGGAGAGAAAGCCCCGGTCACATCAGGGGACAAACTCGCCATGAAGCACCCTGAGCCTGCTTTCACCAAGGTGTCACCACAGGTAAGGCAATGCGATGCACACATCATTGCTTGCATGTTGCAATATCTTTTTATTCTTATGAAAGCCTCTAAGTTCCACTTAACATTTTGGTAACACTTTACAATAAGGTTAATTAATTAACAACAAAAGTTGACATTAATTAGGAATGTTGTTTATGAAATATTAATGAATATTAATATTAGTTCATGCTAATTTCAGCATTTATTAAAAGTTGTGTTCATTAACATTAGTTAGATGAATAAATACTGTTGTAAATGTATTGTTTATTCTTTGTTCGGGTTAGTTAATACATGTTTTTATCAGGCTCCTATGTGTATATTTAGTAATTTCACTTCAATGGCAAGTAATAGTTTTTTCGTTTTTTTATTGCATTAGGGTGCCTGAGAAAAATACAAATTTTAGAAGAAAATTTAAGATGCACTAGTTTCATATAATGCACTAATGATCTTTAGCTTGCATCTAAATTTATACTGTTGTTGTTCAAGCCAAAAAATGGGTTGCACAAATTGTATACAAGTATCAGGCACAATATGGAGTTGATGAACACACAGTAGGGGGGAACAGGTGCCGATATATGTATTTTTGTTATGAATGTTTTTTTTTTTGCATCTGTGCTATATGAAAGTATGTGGAATGGCATGTTTTAATGACCAAATGGAATGTTTTTCGTGGATGCTTTACCAACACACATACCCAAAGGCTGTTTAGGCGTTGCACTGACAGGCAGACAGTAAACCCACAAGTACATAGTGCCGTAAAGACACAAACTGTATTTTTAAGTCGTATATTACACGATTACAAGAGATTAACCATCGCACCAGTCACAAATCACCTCTGTAATCAAAACTGAATTCCATTCACATGCCACAGACAGACAGTGCATTATCAGCTGGGTTAGAAATAGATATAATGTGCAGTCAAAGTGAATGAAAAGCTTTTCATCGTGGCTTTTTAGTAGATGATGTATATAAGTGCTTGCCTTTTGGATGTTGGACAGGAAATACTGGTTCAATTTCACATGCAATTGTCATTTCGCTCAACATAAAAGAGCGTATAATATTTGTAGACATTGTACTTCTGGTTCTGGAGGCAATATGACCTTCATCCATGGAAAAACAATGTCAGGGATGATCTGTCAAGTGAAGTAGTCTGTGCAGTGTTGTTCCTCTGCGCTGACCCTCCGGTCGACGGGAAAATGGTAGTCGTGTGTCAATAATGTATGGAAAACACACTAATGGAGCTCTTGTTCACACACACGCCATCACAGAAAGGAAAGATGGAGACTCTCATAGTGCAACGTTAAAGATTTTAAATGGAAATTTCCTTCTAGCATTGATTTTTGGATATGTTTGCATGGTAATACCTTGATTTGTTTTATTTATTCCCAGTATTATTTGAAATAATATCATGTAGCAGGAATATTTGAATCATTTAGTTGATTGAGAAAACTCTGTTACTACTTAAACATTTGGTGAGATTTGCAAGCCTTGAGTCGACAGCATAATTAAGAATTTTAATAAGACTGTCAGGCGTGTTTGTACAGACCGATGCATGCAGGCTGAATCTACTGAGACTTCGCCAGAGACCATTTACCTCAACAATCATGAAAAAATGATTGCTACATTCACCAGTCTTGGGTTTTGAAAGCTTGATATTGTTTATTGGGCTCTCTGCTGGAAAGCAGTCGCGTTCAGATTGTTCACAGGGTGAATTTGACCTTGCAAGTGTAATGATAAAATGTGTTTTCAAATCTCGCTGGGCATCAAGCCTTAAACCCTTCATTATGTCATCCAGATTCATCCTCACGCAGACATACACAGTGAAAATCAGCTTAGAGCGGCAACTGAGAGGCAGAAGGCTAAACGCATAAAGCTTTAGTTCAGTTAAACCTCACTAAAATCAGGGGTCCAGCTCACATTTCGCCCCGCAATCAAATAATTAAGACAGATTTTAATCACTGTTAAGTTTTGTGTTACCGTGTTTTCGACAAGCTTTGTGCTACACATTTTTCACAACACTTTGCTACACATTAATCCGTTTTCTGTTTCTCATGTCAGTTATAGATGTCCTTTGTCTATTTTTTAGATGTCTTCCCACACTTCAGTGCTGCTATCATGATAGCTGCTTTCTGACTGTGAGGAAGTCAGATATTCTGTGTCTCAACTCAATGACTTCCTGTTTGTTCATCGTGATAGCAGCAACCAAAATAAACGTTGTGCGAATGCCAGCGATTCATGATGCTAAAATGTTTTGGATAGGGTGATTAGGATGGTTGCTAATTGGATGTCTAACGATCCAAGTCCTTAATAAGTTTGCAGTCAGTAAGATTCGTGATTTTGGAAGGCATTCATGCTTTACGTCAACTGGAATCCATTAGATTAGTCAGTACAGTCAGTGAAAGTAGTAATAAAATATGATTTTCTCAATTTAATTTTCAGAAAAGCATGTGTCTTGTATTTTCTATTCATCAAAGCATATCACAGTTTTCAAAAGATTATTGAGCAGAAAATCCCTATTAACATTGATAATAATGTACAAATATTTTGGAGCAGGAAAATCAGCATATTATTATGATTAAAAAAGAATAATGTGACACTGGGGACTGTCTGAAAATTCAGCTTTGCAGTACATTCATAATTTATATTTTAATATTTATTAACAGTTTTGTTTTTACATTTTTGATCAAATAAATCCACCCACCCTTGCCACTGGCCATTATACAATTTATTTCAATTATATATATTTTTTAAATCTTATCCTGACTTATCTAACTGCTGAACAGATTTACAAAATATCCAGTAAAACTTAACTTTACACATTAATTTCTTTCTAAAAATTAAATCAGGTGAAAATATAGAGAGGTTTATGCTTACTATATAAAAAATACTATTTGTTTACTACTGTAGTAGCAAGTAAATAAAGTTTCTCAAAACCAGTTTTCTATCTTACAATTTTTTTCCAGAACTCAATCATTTGTGTGTATGGTTACAGAGTTTGTTCAGATCACAATATGTGCAACAGCAATAGTCATACTTAGTAAAAGATCAAGCAGAATTAGTATCAGCTCAAGGCTAAGCGCACAAGCTTCCTAATTTCACACTTTCGTACCATCAAATCCTCTTACTTCTCCTTCTTTAGAGGAATCATTCAAAGAAGCGTCAGAGTTGAGATTTAATAGACTTGGGTGTATATCCAGTCTTTTCATTTCCGTGCCTGAGTTATCAGAATAATTACATTGTGATTCAGAAGTCATTCATCTTTTCTTCATCTTGGTGAAGTTGAGAACGGCGGGGAGAAACCCGGCGAGTTAATTACAGCGTCTTCTGAAGAGCAATCGGTCCTGCCCTCTGTGGTTATTTTGCTGCGAGGGTACCCAGAGTGCATGTTGGCGGGGAGACGCCAAACACCGGCTTTGATTGAGCGGATGAATGGGTTAACAACTCAAAAGAGGAGTGTTTGACTTCTGTAGTATTTTCAGCACTAAACGTCTGTCTGACTGTCTCCAAGATTTCTCTCGTAAATATATGGCTCTGAGCGGCGGTTAGGCTTCCCTTTTATGTGTTGAAAGGATCTCCCTCCGTTTTCTACTCACAGCCGCACATATGCGGACATGCACACATGCACACCCTCCAAAACACACATTTACTCTGCCTCATCCACAGAGCTTTGCAAAGAGTGAGTGTCTTTTTTAATGTGTGAAATTGTTTGCATTCAGAAAGCCACTGAAAACACACCCGCACACATTAATTTTCTCATTATGCTAATGCCAAATCACTTACTATTTACTCATTATATACACGTATTTTCTACATTGTGTCATTGCTGGCTCCCTTTGAATGGCAAGTGCAGTTTAATGATGCGGTTTTCCTTTTAAATGAATACTTTAACCAAAAAAGAAAGCTTGCTGAACATTTACTCACCCTCAGGCCATCCAAGATGTGAATGAAATGTTTCTTCATGTGAACAGATTTGGAGAAATTTAGCAGTACATCACTTGCTCAACTATGGATGCTCTGCAGAGAATGGGTGCCGTCAGAATGAGACCGTCATTTCCCATCTTGTGAAATTTGTGCGTTTAAAAGAAATAAAATCATCAAGACTTTTTATGGAGATTTTAACTTTAAGTACAGAGGACCCATTGGTGAGTAAATAATGTATTTCAGAATTTCTCCAAACCTGGTCTGATGAAGAAACAAACACATCTATATCTGAAGATATAGTTTTCAGTTAACTTTATTTTTAACTTTAAAAAAATCAATAAGAAATATGTTTTTGATTTACACAGTACATTAAACTCTATTTTATTGTCTTTTTAGAGAGCATAATAAGACCATTAGCTTTTCTTTTTCCTGATCTTTAAAGACCTGTATAGCGATTTAGCATTTAACACCGCCAACAGCGTTCTTTAAAAGAAGCTTTGAAGAAGCTTTATTTTAAGGGTGTTCTCTGTGATCAAATACCCCGTCACTTACAGCAGTGGAAGCATCTGGTTTAAATATTATATGTGGTGTTGAAGGGTCTCGGGCTGAGGACCCTTCAATCTATCCTATACACATGCTGCAGAAAGAGAAACACTGAACCGACTGCCTGAAGACAGATGCTGTGATTATCACCCAAAAACCTCAATAAAATAACTCCACATGGAGATGGTTCAAGCACCACTAATCAAGTACCAGACTACAACAAACCAGGATGAGTTACTCTATAATATATATATATATATATATTATATATATATATATCATATTAGTGCGACCAAATGATTAATCGCATCCAAAAAAGTTTTAGTTTGCATAATATACAGTATGTACGTTATGTATATAGAAATACACACACATACAACATGTATGTGACCCTGGACCACAAAACCAGTCATAAGGTAAAATTTTACAAAACTCAGATGTATACATCACATGAAAGCTCAATAAATAAGCTTTCTATTGATTCATGGTTTGTTAGGATATGACAATATCTGGCCGAGATGCATCTATTTGAAAATCTGGAATCGGAGGGTGCAAAAAAAATCTAAATACTGAG
>JAUCNO010001851.1:12798485-12814086 GCA_032353835.1 Enteromius viviparus
TCAAAACTAAAATTTTGGAATAAAATGTTGTTCCAGGGTCAACAAAATATGTTAACCCAGGAACACGCCTAACTCAGCAAAATCAGGATGTGCTCAGATGCAGACAGGAGAAAATACTGGGGTTATCTGGGATTATGTGAAATGCTTACATAAGAGCACAGACCAGTACATGTTTCATAAAAACCACAGTATTTACAGACTTCCTTTTAAAGAAATGTTTTTTGTCTTCCTTTTAAGGTTCAGGAAGAGATCAGTTATGTTTTTCTGCCTTGTCATGCGTGGTGTGTAAGTGACCATGTTAGAGGATATACAGTGTGACCAGTGTTTGGGATTCACGTGAATCTGAGCAACATGAATGAGTCAGTGAGCATATGTGTTTAGCATCCAGCTCAGAGTCACAGGATTTAGAGAAGGCTATATAAATGTGTGTGTATTCAGTGCCCAGCTCAATATAAAGCTGGCCCGTTCTGTTATGATGAACGACCTTGTAATATTGAGATAAAAATCTGCGATCTTATTCAACCCTCCATTTAACCAAAAATAATGATGCCTTTTAGAAACTACCATCTCTCTAATTTGTGCCTCAGGTATGTCAATATTTTTGCAATTATAAAAGATGTATGCGTCCAAATAGAGACAATTATTGATTTAGCACCATAATTGAGAAAGAAGAAAATGGAAGAGGACAAAGTAGAAATAGGCTGTATTCATTTAGCAGTAATATTGAGTCCTTATGTAAATACTGAGAAATATTATTGCACTATATTTATGAAACATGTAGTTGGTGATTTTGCTAGTGCTGTTACTAGAAATTCATTACAATTCCATGTAATGTAACAGGCTGTAAAATACATGGGTTTAGTAATCAAATGTTTCATCATAAAGCTTAGGCTATTTGTTTGGCTTTTTTGTCAGTTGATATTTCAAATGCAGGTGTTCAATATTCACAGAATTATGTTTACACATCCTCATGTCTTTCAAAATCTGTTTGAATTTCTTACTTCAGTGGAAAAATAAAGATGATTTCTAGAATGTCAAAGCTATTCTGTTACACAGTGGAAGAAGGGGACCAGTGGCTGTCAAGCTGCAAAAAGCAAGCAATTTGACAGTAAATCATTAAATTGATCATAATTGTTATTCATAAAATCTTGACAGTCATACTTTCAGGAAAAAGAAGACTGTAACTTTTACAGTACTTAATTTCTGTTCCATTAAAGACATAAAGTAAAATAGGTTTGTAAGACATGGAGAGCAGTAAATCATTTGATTCTTCCCCTTTAGGAGTGATTTAATTGGCTTAAATGAAGTATTTTCTAAAAACTGCTGCGTAAGCAATATAAGCAAATAAAAACATTCAGTAATCCTACACAGATTAACAAACTCAAACATTCTAACTTCACGATTTATGGTTTTGTGTGTGTCAGAGCCTCAGTGAGGAGCAGCGTGGAAAAGCTGTGGCTGTGTTACTCTTCTCCGACTCCTCACAGCGGAAGTCACCTGCTCGCCCTACTTGTTCTCTGTCTCTCATTGGCTGCTGTAACTGCTTCACTACTTTTCCACTGGCTCATAGACCTTTTAAAATATGACACCCAGACAGCATTAGTTGCAGTTGCTATTTATTCAACAGCTGTGTTTATCCTATCCTTTCTCCTCCATCCGTTCCGATGCGCCATCACGCTTATCTTCCCTACGTTGTTCACGCGACAGGGCCGTAAACTGCTCTTGTCCGCATCTGTGATGATCGTAGTGCTCTACGTCCTACCCAACATGGCCGCCAACATTGCAACTCTAACACACGTTGTGAAATGCGCATCAGAAAAACTCTCTCAAAGCCTCCTAAGCAGCTCAGAGCTCATCAACACCATTAAAGACAGTATCGTAAGAACAGCAGAGGAGAAGACAGTGGATGGGAGTTTAATGCAAACGCTGCGCGACTTTGATCACACCACACATATTAATGTCTCAGAAGTGAAGGGACGGTTGCATGTGTTGAGTCAGCGAGTGCAGGAGGACTTCTCTGAAGTTAAAAGTCAAGTGCAGAACCTGAAGCTGATATTCAGCAGAATCTTTGCTGCTGTTTTTGTTCTGTATTTGTTCAGCGAGTCTGTCGTGTACCTTCGGTCTTATCTGACGTCTTTAAGATTTGACAACATGTATATCACAGGTGGGCTCAGGAGCAAAGGAGCTGAAAAGGGGATTGTGGTTAAAGCAAAGGATGTGAAAAATGGAGTAAACTCCACCAGTTTTAGAATAACTAAAAAGGAACTTTTCAAATGTCTGGCTCCAGCAACGGTGATCACTCTGTATCTGCTAATGACAATCTTTTTGATAGTTCTGGACCACTTTTTATATTACTTGGTGAAAACAGGTGGGCCCTGGATTTCAAACATGCCGTCCACCAACATAAGCATCAATGTGAACTTCAAGGTAATCCACTCCACCAGTTTCTACCTGAAGAGATCCTATATCCTGAAGAAATTCATCTTTGTCTAGTTTTAATTCGCTTCAGAAAAAGGCATGCTAAATGCATGAATGTAAATGTAGAATCAGCATTTTTTAAATATATGCATTATTAATGCCCAATCATAAGTAAATGATAAGTCGAAGTAAACTGGTAGTTGAGCAGACTTCATATATTATGGATGTCAGTGTCAACTGTTTGGTTACCAGCAGTCTTTAGAATATCATCCTTGGTGTTAAACAGAAGAAAGTAGCCTAGTTTTTACAGGTTTGGAACAACTTGTGGAAGAATTAGTATTTTTGGGTGAGCTATCCCTTTAGATTAAAGTATACTGTTAAAATGAAAGGTTCTTTATTGGCATCAGGGGTTCTACAAAGAATTTTCATTCTAGTTCTTTACAGTGAAAAAAGGTTCTTTAGATTATTCAAGTGTTCTGCACGCTAAGAAAAAAATTGATTGTTTTAGAACTGTCCACTAAAAGGATCTTTAGGGAACCAAAATAGGCTCTTCCGTTGAATCACTGTACTTTTAAGTGTGAAAGTTTTCAGAAATGAAAACACCCATATAAAGTAAATAGGCTGGTTACTGTTCACTGTGAAAAATAATAACAACTCTCTCTTCTATTTCCCTCCATCTTTCTAATCATAGGTTGGAACACAAATGGCCATATGTCAGATCTTCAGCTCAGACTGTGTGAAAGAATTGTTCAACTTCAACAGAATAGACACAGCACTGATTCACTCTGATCCAAACGTGTGTGAGGCCCAATCCAGTAAGCTGAACTCAAGTGTGGTGATGGCACTGGTGTTCCTCTATCTGTTCAGCTACGCCCTGCTGCCGCTGGAGGTCTACGCTCAACGCCTTCGGAGGAAAGTAGCTGCTTCTTTCTTTCAGCAGCAGGAGGAAAGAAGGGTCAAGTTCCTTATTAGGAAAATTCAAACTAAACAAAAAAGACAAAATGAGGTTTCCTTTATAGAAGTCAAGCATCAAGATAAAGAGGTTTCTGGGATAATAGATCAACTATAATCCACGTAAAGGGTTAGATCCCCCAAAAATGAAAATAAACCCATATTTTGCTTACTCTAAAGCATCGTGGGTGTATGACTTTTCATTTTTGGGTGAACAAAACCTTTAATACTAGGCTGTATGTATTTTACAGAATATACTTAATAAGTGTGCATATTCAATAGATGTATTGTGAAACGTTTTGTTCAACAACATTTATTTATAATGTTTTTAATTTATATATTCCTTGTTTATTTATAAAGCAGTGGCATGTGTCTGACCTATGACGCTGTGAAAGGAAAAATATCTCATCGTTTAACTTTGAAAACAGCTTTATGCTTTTACCTTACAGTTCACAATCCATTAAGGGACTTAAGGGGCTATTGATATACTGTAGCACAGTGCCTGATCTTCAGGGACTGGATGATGGAAACATGACACTAATGGACAGGAAATCAAATGGTGTTACATCACAACAAGAAGGAACTGTAAATTGTAAGGGGCTGCAGTGGTTTTGATATGTGTATATTATATACACTAAATCAATTTAGAGAGAATAGTCAGATTATTAGGTTATTTTATAACTAACTAGAAGAGTTATATGTTTATTCTTTCTCATGTCTTTTACGTCGAACTGATCAGGTCTGAATATGTGAACCCACAATGAGGCTTATTTTTTAATAACGTCTCTGATGATAGTTAAACATTTGGAAAAAAGCATGCTAAATGCATACTGTACATGTAAATGTAGAATAAGCACTGTTTTTAAATGTACACTAATGTACAGTAATAAGTAAATGAAGTAAAAATCTTATGTGAGAATCTTAAATGAGATGTTAGCTTTGGCTCATATTACATTACAATTTTTACCTGCATCTGTTTTGTTGAATTCACAAACATAGCTTAAAGGGACAGTCAAAAACACAACACACTGTCCATTCAATGAGTTTCCAGTGTTGTTTTCAAACCAACTGACTTTGAATGCGTGAGCAAAAACAACTGATTGAAATGTTTCTTGTTTCACAGGAGAAAGCCAGTTTAGGATGAATAAGTGATGACACAATTGTTCCTTTAAGAGAAAATGACACTTGCTACATTTAAGCAATAAACTTTTTTTCTGTGACTCACAGCAGCTCTACAGAGTGACTCAAATGACATTTGTACATTAGCCTACTTCACACAATTTAATGTCTTTTGTTTGGACGAACACCATAGGCTCTGCTTTATTTAGACTTCATAATGACTTTTTCAAGTCCATCAAAGAGCATAGGGGAGAGAAATAAAGAAGTAGCTTTGTCCAGCTCCATCAGTGTTAAGTTCAGTGCTCACTTTCATGATCTCCACATTATTCTTGACTCTGTCACAGCTCTGCTGCTGTGCCGCTATTGTCTGTCTCATAGCAACTGCCTCTTTAAGCTGTCCGCATCGTCATGACATTTTAAAGCTAATACACTGATAAAACCATTTTCTGGAAAAGAAATGATAAGCATTAGTCAAAGAAATAACAGAAAGGCATTCAAAGCCAGACCTTGAAAAGGTAATTATTAGCACTAAAATGTTTCAGAGAAAAGCCAGCAAGAGCCCTTTAATAAGGTTCGATAATGGATGGTAATGGAAATATGCAGCATCTCGGACCCAAAACAAGAAATGAAAGGCAGAAAATGAAGCTTGACACACATGACGGTGATTGTGAGAAAGATGTCCTGAAGAAAAGTTGAAAGAAACTGATTCTGAAAATAACACATTTAGGTCAATATACAGTGGGTACGGAAAGTATTCAGACCCTCTTAAATTTTTCCCTCTTTGTTATATTGCAGCCATTTGCTAAAATCATTTAAGTTCATTTCCCCCCCCTAATTAGTGTACACACAGCACATTGAAAGAAAAACACATTTATTAAAAAGAAACTGAAATATCACATGGTCCTAAGTATTCAGACCCTTTGCTCAATATTTAGTAGAAGCACCCTTTGATCGAATACAGCCATATATATATATATATAACAATATAACAAAGAGTGAAAAATTTGAGGGGGTCTGAATACTTTCCTTACCCACTGTATTTCAGAATATTACCATAAAAAAAAATGAACATTTTTCTCATTATTTACTCACTCGCATCACTCTAAAACCCTTTCTTTCATCTGTAAAACCTAGAAGGAGAAATTTCTCTCCAGGATGTGAAAGTTCCCCCACTTTATGTTTTATACATGAAATCACAATGAATGGGAGCTGAAACTTTAAAGCTTCAAAAAGGATATAAAACTACCATAAAAGTTATAAGTCTTATGTATATTTGCTATAAGTTACAGAACAATTTCGAAATTTAAGTTATTGTGCTTTTGGTGTATTCATGAAGAAAATCTAGATTTAAAGAATCAAATAGGTTTATGGTAAGTTTCAGTCTGTTCCTGCATGCATCTGAAGACTAAAGCAAAACACATTTTCAAGTACTGTTCATTTGATTGTGCTTTTGCTTGATTTAGAAAGCTTCAGTTGTCATTCAGTGAAACTGGTTGAAAAAGTAGTGCATTCTAATGAAAGAAAGTGATGGTTTGACATTAAGTACATAATACATTTTGGTTTTATTTTAGAGTAAAATGATCCTGTACAACATTTTGTTTTCAGTCACAAATAAATCTGAAGTTAAATGAGTAATAATAATAATGTATGAGATGCTTTTTTCTTCTGATATTGTAAAATAAACTGTATAGGTTTATGCAACTGACTTTTCTTCATTTAAGAAAAATGAAGAAAAGAAATTTTACAAAACACATGGTTTTTAAGGTGCCTGATAGTCAGCCAACTTTTCTTTGTAATATTACAAATCCACTTCTTTGAGCAATACGTCCAACATCTAGTTATTGTGCACATATTAGAATCAGCCCTCAGACACACACAAGCTGACTTGATTAAGATTGGGTTTATTAGTGCTGCTGTGAGTGACACAGGTAGTGACGCAGTTTGATGACACTATCAAAATTGCATTTAAAAATACCCATATTACTGACACTCTAAAATGAACCCTCTAAAAAATCAGAGCAGAGATTTATGGTATTTGTAGATATTTATAACACATTTATTTGCATGTTGGGCACTATTTATTAAAGTCTGTTTTTATAAGTAGCTGCCTCATTTGTACACCAAAGCTGTTTGACATAAATGCAAAAATGTTGCACAAGCCTTTGCACTCAGGCCTACAGACGTGCTTCGGCATTGGATTGCATGTGGATTGCACAAATTACACAGAACAAACAATGACTAGTTGCTTTTGCACAATATGAATTTTTGGATAAACATAGGCCACAATCTCATTTTGTAGCAACAGGGACACCACGTGGAATTTAAAAGAATTGCAGGAGGTCTATGGAGGAATTTTGGCCAAGCAGTGTTATTGGATTCAGACTCAACATGAGCTGTTGCTAAAGTGTGTGAGTTATACTTTTGTTTTTAATTGGTTTCATCTGGTAAGGAGTTAATGATATTTTTTTTTCTTCAACCTAGTTTTGGTCGGACTATTTTAATTCATTAAAAATATAAATTAATTATATGGGATAGCCTATGATACTACTGCTTGCTTACATACATAAATAAATAAATACAAAACAAGACCTACATCGATTAGCTATTTGAATAATTAATAACTGCAGTATTAGCCTACGTTCGCAGATTTTATGCTTTTACATTTAGCCTTCGCAAAATTCTGCAAGGATGTGAAAGGCTATTTATAAATAGATAAATAAACAGACAGCATTTTTTGTATATATATACACGGAAATCCAATAATGATAAGGATTATTGTTTGATTACACTCTTTTCTTTTGCTAATCCTAGGGCCACTGCACCTGTGTGCCGTCTTTAAATGACGCTCACGCAGGTACCTTGCGTCATGCGCAGAGGCGGAAACGCGGAAGCAAAGCGCGAGCACATTCCACGTCACTTGAGGTGGGTTTAGCGCGAGCAAGCCAGGATTGTGACATGAGAATCTAGCGCTTTGAAGTGAAACTCGCCGGATGTGATGCCACGAGCATTGCGGCTTCACGCTCAAACTGACAGCGAAGGGGATCTCAGCGGCTTGTAAACACAGGTTTCATCAGGTAACGTTTGTGTGCGGAGCTGTACCGCGGACAGAGCGCTTGCAGCAGGCGGTTGCTGTTGTACGTCGCTGTTTTATTGCTTATTCCGTGTTTCCTGGCGCTGTGTGTGTCCATCACTGCAGATGATATAATGCATATACAGTAACAATAATAAGTCTGTATTGCGCAATTGCGGTGTCTCAAAACGTAGCGAAATACCTAAATATAATTTGGGGCTCTGTAGCAGTGCTACGATTCATAAATATGATGTACACTCGTATAATGCCCCCAAAATTGCTGTTTACAGAGGCAGATCATATGAGATTGTAGGTTATGGGCCTTTTTGCTTTGATTCATGGGTTATCACGCAAAATGGATATTCTGGCCTAGTTTCGTTATATTTTATGTCAGTTAAATTATTTATAACATTATTTTTTATTGGCGTATAATGCCTCTGAATGATTGTTATGGCAATGTAATGTACTTGTTTCTTACGCAACCCTTATTTATGTTATAACTTGTGTGCCATCATTTTTGACTTGGCATAAAAGTTTCATGAGTTGGTGTGTTGTTTATTACACTGGCATTGTCATGATTATTATGATCGGTATTTTAAAATAATTAAGTGTGCTGTTTACCTAGTTTGCCATTACCTATTAAAACATGTCAGGTCAAGCAAGCTAATTAATGCTGTCAAGGGTGTTTCTCCAACTGTCACAACAATATGATGGGGTGTGTACATGTTTTGTAAATTTGTCAGAAGGAACACTTTCACATCATCATCATCACAAAACCTAACGTTACTGATTTGCTGTGATTTCAGAACAGTAGGCAATGTGTTTGCACACTATGCTTAATGTGCTGTAATTATTTGTGCTCAGCAAACAATAATGCAGCTCTCCTGGAGTTTTTCCCTGTGATTCTGCATCACTGTTTCTATGGTGGGAACATACATTTTTGCCTATTATACAAAGAGAATCCAGAGTTTTACAAGCCTTTCAGGTTTTTAGCTGCCAATTAATTAGTAAATTGATACAATAGTTTAATTCACATTTTCCCTATATTCTAGGAATCTGAATGCTTTTAAAAATCTTTGATAAACATATTTATTCTTTATATTTAAAGTTCTTGATTCTTTTGTCAGTTTTTCTCAATAAAAAAAATTATGTAGTATTCTTAAAGAAATTGTTAACAAGAATAAAAAGTAAGGAAATACTGCAACCAACAGTAATCTAGTAAATCTATGCTCTTTGGGAATCATATTTTCTTCAATAAAGACCTAGTTGTGCTCATTTTACATGCAGTATATATTACCTCAAAATATGTAGTGGCTAACTGGATACAGTATATACAGTAAAGCAGCATAGTTTGAAATATGAAAATTAACATAGCATTTGTCTTTTTGTTATTAGACAGAGCTGTTAAACAAAAGCAGTAAACTAATAAGGCATCTTGCCAACTATTAACAAATTGATTTGTTTTGGTTTTAACAGAATTTGGTAACACTTAATTTTAAGGTTACACCTACTAGTTGCTTATTAGCATGCATATTACTAGAATATTAGCCATTTATTAGTGCTAATTAAGTACATATTAATGCCTTATTCTACATGACATTGTTCTACATTTCTAATCCTAAGCAATACCTAAACTTAACAACTAGCTTATGAACTATTAATTAAACAGCAAATTAGGAATTAATTGAAGGAAAAGTCGAAGTTAATATTTAGCAAGTGTTTTCGATTCTAAAGTGTTACCCAGAATTTCTTCTCCGATGCGAGACATTGCCAAAATTACCGTAACTTGATTGTGTCTCTCTGTCAGGCTAATTCCAAGTTTGTCCTTTTACCTGTTTGCAGAGCGTATGATCTGGTGCTCGATTTAAATGGGCGAATCAGGGACACGCCGCTCCACCCTGGTCTCCAGGCTTCCCATCTTTAGACGTAGCGTGCGAAAGAGGCAGGACTCACTCCCCTCCTCGCCCTCCTCCGGTGGTGTCAGCAATGGCGTCCACACTTCCTCTCCCTCCAGCACCAATTCCAGCTCCAGCAGCACGGGCAAACGCCGCAGCCTCTTCCGCACACCGTCCCTCAGCTTCCACAGCAAAAGAAACAGCGACCCGACCCAGCTCAGACTGGACAATCACAGCCAGGGATCTGATGCCACCTTTCGAGATGGTTCGGTCTCAAAGACACGGCATTCATTCGGATTTGGTGGACACAAGAAGAAGATCTCCCGATCTCAGACAGAAGACCTCGAGAAAGTGTCCACCAATCGCAGCGTGTTTATTAATTGCATCAGCTCAGGGACAAACGAGGGAGATGATTCAGGGTTCCTCGATGATGTGAGCAGCAAGAGGTCTTCCAAACACAAGAAGCAGCTGCTGCCCAAGTCCTTATCAGCTCACCAACGGTTTTCTAAGAACATGTCCAATGTCCCAGACCAGGGTAAAGGTCAGGATGCTGCAGAAGATCCTCCTAAAACTGGTACCCCAGGTTCCTGGCCTGGAGAACTGGCTGAGAGTTCTCTACAGTCGCCCATGATCTCAGAAGACCGTACCACGGCAATAACACCATCCGATTTTGTTCACGTTACCGAAGACTCTGTCTCGGAAGTGGACGCTTTGCCAGCCCCTAGTCCAGCTGCTCCACCTGAAAACTTCAGCCAAGCTGTTTCTACCTCGCAGGTGTCCCTCACCCCAGCCCAGGCCAGCATGGAAAAGCATTTACTGCCAGATACCAGCCACACAGCCAACACACAGTGCAAGAGCACCACTGCCCATTCAGAACCTGTAACGCTGCAAACAGTGCAAGAGCTGAACCCTAACACTAACCCCGACCAGTCAGAGGCCAGTGAGATTGAGAAAGCTCCAGAACTGAGCGAGGACAGCAGCTCCAATCCAGACACCCGTGAGAGGCGGTCCAGAAACACTGTGCTCATCCAGCAGCCAGGAAGATCTTCAGCCCTGAGCAAACTGGACACAAGGCCCAGTCACCTCAGAAAGCCGCACACAGGTAATGCCAGTCAACTCAGTTTCGTTTGTTTATAAGAGACTGTTCTGTTTTTCAGGTGAACGAGTTTTGAGGGAAATTATTCACATACTTGCTCCATGGCAGAAACATGTTAATCATTGATCTTTAAACCTGTTTCACTGAGATGTTTCACCTGTTTCTTATGACCTCAGAGCTAGACAACTTTCAGCTTTTACCAAGATAATAAAATGCCCTTTTGATGGACACCTTAATTTCACTTAAGGCCATGGGGGGCGAAGTTAAACAGTTCGGGGATTGGGAAACCGAATGAAAAACTGTGTAGGTACTACAGGTATTCATAACTTAATTTTTTTTCTGCTTAAATTGGTTTTAAAACCAACAGGCTTATTAATTGCCTTCATGATATAAAATAAAAATGCCTAAAATATTGATGTGACTTTAATGTAGTCATTTTAAAAAAAGGGACCTCAGAGAGAAACAACACAGCTATATGTAGAAGTGTTTTTATTTTTTTTTTATTTTTTTTTTTTTGCCAACAACAGTTTCCAATTTATACTTTGTAGTGGGTCAGTATACAAACTATTAAAAAGCGGGACATGTAATATGCTAATTGAGAAGTCAGTTACTGCTGGAAGAATGTCAGATGCCAAATACTATTAATACCACATCATTTATTATCTGTGTTGAATTAATCTATCACATAGTTAATTATCATTTTTGAGGTATTGAAAAATGGCATTGAAGCATGACATTGAAGTATCGAAAGCTTTACATAACGTGTAGTCTTAAACTGATTGTGAAACTGATCTTCAGCTCTGGAACTGCTGAAAGCTTAAACTAGTATTTTTGTACACGTAAACAAAAACTGGGAACTTTATATATATTAAAAAAAGTCTCCCCGCCCTTTAGAAACAAAGCTCTGTGCTCCACTTTGGCTGTAGTATTCTTATAACATGTGATTTTCCTTTCCGTAAATTATCCTTTTACCTTAAAAGCGCTTTCACTCCAGAACGCCGGTGGCTTAGAGGTTTATGGGAAACTAACCAGCTCTGCTGTATTGAATTTCTTCTAGTTGTAACCTGATATTGGCTTTACTACGGATCCTGTTGCAGGAGAGAGTGAACTCTACACTCACTGGTTTCATTTACATTTATAGGCTTAGGGTCATTCATTAATATTAATGTAAATGATTAAGCTCTTTTTAAGTTTATTAAGATGTTTTACTTGCATATCTTTAGATAGGAAGAAATATGTCTGGATACAGTCAAGTCTGTTGTTTACCATGTTTGCACAGATTATTTTTGTTTTTCCAGAAACCCTTTTTGTTTAATTTAGATATGCTGGAAATATGAGCCAGCTATAATTTTGCATGTTTTTATTTTCCTGTTAATATATTTCGTCATTTTCTGCAGTTTTTCTGTATGGGTTTCTGGCATTATTTGTGTCAGTAGGATCTAGGATTAAATCATTTATGATGATAGTACTGTACTAAAACAGAATATTAATGACTCTTTATCCATGCTGTTTAGATTTTAATACCTAGTTTAAGAGATAAACTAAATTTAGTTTATGCAAATCTGATGCAGCTTGTGAGTTGCAGTTTGTGCTCTAGGCTTAACACTTCTTCTTTATGTATTTAATATCTTTTGTGCGTGTTTTACATATTCTTCAGATTGTGACCTACAGCATAATTTAAAGTCCATTGAGATCTGTCTATGAACATAGAGCAAGATACTTTAGAAATGTTAATCATTCAGTTAAAGGGAGGAACTTAACAAGGTGGTTTCCATTTTTATTTTTTCCACTGCATTTGAATATTGTTTTCCATAAAAGTGCAATTCACCATCGCAGTTTAAAGGCATTTATGTGTATTTCCCAAACCTAAGTGTATATGTGAACTAGATATACTAACACTACCGTTAAGATGAAGAATATGCAAATTGAATAATAAAGCATGTGACATATAACATAAAAATATCTGGTCATTGGCAAGTTTTTAAAATTTGGAAAATAAAGCCTCAGATCGACAACACATGACATCACTTATTTAACAAAAATAAAGCTGAAATGGATCTTTGCAGACCTAAATTGTGCAAATATGGACACCCTTACTGTTAATATAGGAATTAAGAGTGGAAGTAGCAGTTGCACTGCTGCTAATAAAATACATTTGATTGTCTAATCATTAGCAAAAGTGAACACCTCTATAAAGGGGAAGTTTTAGCTTTAGTTTGCTGGTCTTGAAACTTTAGGGCCCGGTTTCACAAACAGGGCTTAGCTTAAGCCAGGACTAGGCATTAGTTAAAGATATTTAAGCAATAAGTATTACAGGTGTGAACCTTAATACATAACAATGACACTGACATGTTTTAAGACATGTCAGAGGACTATTTTTGCATCTGAAACAGCTCAAACATACAATTTAGTCTGGGACTAGCTTAAGCCTTGTCTGTGAAACTGGGGGTGTTTCTGTAGGTGTTTCTTAGCAATCTGTCAAAGAGGAAAGACACCAGCAGTGACATTAGAGAAGCAATTTTTGCTGCCATCAATCTAAGAGAAGTAATACAGCCATTCCCAAACAATTTGTTCTCTTAACAATTTAAGCACTGTACATGTTAAATGATAACATACACAGTACAGTTAGAAAAATATAAGGCAAACATGGCATGTTTAGAAGGCTTGCCTGAAAAAAAGGTGTTTCTGTCCAAAAAAAAAAAAAAAAGCATGGCAGTACGGTTTAGGTTTGCAAGGTTGAGTCTAAACTAACCATAAGTCTTCTAGAACAATGACCTTTGAACAGATTAAAGTTGAGGTGTTTGGCCAAAATGCACAGCGGCGTGTTTGGTGAAAACCTGAAGAGCATATCAACACAAACACCTCTTACCAAAAGACACATGCTGGTAAAGGGCTGATGATTTGGAGCTTGTTTTGTAGCCACAGGACCTGGTCACCTCACAGTCATTGAGCCAGCCATCAACTCCTCTGTATCCCAAAGTATTCTAGGGTCAAATGTGAGGCCATCTGTCCGACAGCTAAGAAAAGAATCAAGGTGTTGCAACAGTCCAGTCAAAGTCCAGATGTCATCCTAACTCTGTGAATAAACAAATGCCCACAAAACTCAATTAATTAACTAGAGTAACGTTGTAAAGAAGAGTGGGCCAAAATCCCACCAGAACAATGTGTGAGACTGATGAAGTCGTACAGAATATGATTACTTCAAGTTATTACTGCTAAGGGTGTCCTAACTTTGCTTTTCCATCTTGGCTTTATTTTTGTTAAATAAAGAATGACACTGTGTGATATGTCATGTGATACTGTTCATCTGAGGCTTTATTTCCAAATTTTAAGACATTGGCCAGATAATGTTTTTATCATCTCCTAAAACAGAAAACCATGGAATTCGTATGGATATCTTAACTTTTTCACGAGACTGTACAGCATACACACGCACACACACACACACACACACACACACACACACACACACACACACACATATAAACCACACAGCAGCCCAAATGTGTCCAACATTGATAATAAAAAAGGATATTAGAATAATTTCTGCTGCATAACAGAAATAAATTTGATTTTAAAGTGTATTAATATGTTTCACAATATTACTGCTTTTGCGTTTGAGATCACTGCCTTGGTGAGCATAAGAGACTTCTTGAAAAGCATGAAACATCTTAATGAGCCCAAACGTTTGAACAACTGTGTTTGTAGCTGTCTGCATCTATCTATAGAAAATAATGGAATATACTAAAAAAAACAAAAAAACGAAGAAATATACTGAATAACTCAGAGTTGTTTGCTTAGAGGTCTTTGCCTTGAGGGCTATGGTTCTCTAATCTCTGTGTGTTCTTCACAGTGTCAATGTGCAGCAGTGTGAGCCCATACCATGAGGTGATGCGCATGGAAAGACGTCTGCGGTCAGCTTCTGAGGGTGCAGGAGGACCAAGACTTCACCTCAATCTCAGGGATCCTCACTGCATGGACGGGAACACTTTATCCAAGCAGAGAACCAATTCCTCATCTTCCAAACTGGGCAGTCTGGTAAGGATAATACCGTTCCACTGCTTAAGCTCACATTTTCAGTCATGAACTGGTTTGTTTGCATGCATGCAATGCATGACTGTCTTGTAAAACCATTGATGTAGGCTCTCAGTGTGTCTTTCCAAGGGATTAAATTCCCACCCAGCGATATAATCGCAGTGCTTAATTAAACAGACAAATCCTCTCACACCATTTTACCCAGCAGGTCAGCAGGGCCAGAATCCATGGGTCACTTTCACTCTGTAGAAGATTCCAGTGCCTGTTATTGTTTTTATCAAACCCAAATGTTGTTATGCTCCATTTAATTTTTAAAGGGATAGTTGAAATTTCAGTCATCATTTGCTCATTCTTGTACACTCTAAATCGGTATGAATTTTTATTTCTGTGGAACACAAGCCTAGCATAGGAATATAGAGGAAAAATATGTGAACCTGGAACACAAAACCAGTCATAAGGTCAGTTTTCTCAATCAAAAATATAGTTTTGATATATTTTATGGTACAGAATTGACAAACTATCTTCATAGGACATGATCTCCATTTAATATCCTAATGATTTTGACTCATGCAGTGTATTTATGGCTGTTGCTACAAATACAGTATACCCATGCTACTTATGACTGGTTTTGTGGTCCAGGATCACATATAAATATAAAAACTAATGTGAATTGGAATACAATAACAGTAATACAAAGAAACATGTTTTTGATCATGTACTGATTGCTTGCTTTAATGCAATTACAGAGAAAGGGAACTAAAGCTTTTAGTCTTCAAACAAAACACAAAAGAAGATGAACACAAATAACTTTATGACTTCAGAATTCTTGTAATATGTATACTGTATGTGTAAATTAATGAACAAATGAATATTAATGAATGTAGAAAGCTGTTCAAAATGTTTAAAATCTGATTGTTGTATAAAGACACCATTACTTTAAAGCACTGGTCTCAAACTCAATTCCTGAAGGGCCACAGCTCTGCACAGTTTATCTCCAACCCTAATCAAACACAGCTG
>JAUCNO010001851.1:12814186-12836660 GCA_032353835.1 Enteromius viviparus
GCTGTTCTTCTCGGCTTTGTTATTTTAATAAAGTCTTATTTCTTCAACATCTGAAACTCTGCTGTTTGAGCGTGATTTTCTGAATTGATTAAGAACAAGACTGACAACAACTTCTCTAAGCCACAACACTATTCACTAAATAAATTAAGTATGGGCGTCATTGCTTTTGCAAGGAAGATTATAGTTCTAAATGTCAGCCCAAGATGACTACAGTAATGCATTTCTAACTTTGCAGTCCATAAAAAATTCTGCATGGGTGGAAAAACCTGTCACACAAGTAAAGATGGTATGACCTGAATTCCTCAATAGTGACTGTATGGGTCCCTTCCATTGAGAGCTAGGCAACTTTTCAAAGTTAAAACAAACGAAACAAAAAAGCTTTTATTACCCCGGATCTAAAAGGAAACTCCCAATGACAGCCTGTTTTCACATGCAATATTTAGGCCACCCTATGTATGTTAATGATGTTCAACTCAGCATTGCTTTACACAACATGGGAAACAAGGAAAAGTTAACCTAAAAAATGAAAACTCTCCAAACCTGTATAACGTCCTAACGAAAAAAAAACGTATTATTAATACCAATTTGTTAAAAAGTCTGTATAAAAGTCTTTAACAAACATTAAAATATGGTATCGGCTAAAAACAGATTTTCGTCAGTAAGCCTCTCGGGTGAGAACTACATCTAGCTAAGAGCCCCCTCTTGTGGTCAAATTCAAAGTTTAAGGGCATATTTATATTAGTCTTATGGTGACTAAAACAAATGGCCAGAAATGTCACCAAATAGTTTTATCTGTCAACAGATGCACAGCACAGTTAATAAACTTTTAAACTCGCCTATGCCTCAGTTTGTCTGGCTGATAGTACCGCGTCACGAATCACGTGGTCAAAACCATGTCTAAAGCAGAAACAAGAAAAAGGAAAGTAACTTTGGCAACCTTCTGCAGTTTGTCTGGGGTCCAGAAAAGGTAATCTTTCCTCAAGCTTCCTTTTCAGTACAACGAACCTCTCAGCTTGTCACGATTTACAAACTGATATTCGCTTAAACTAAATGCAACAATTTTACAGACATGATGAAATTGGGAGAGCTTTTGAGAAAATAGTGCTTGCGAAATGTGCCGCGATTTAAAATGTTTCCGGATGCTTGGTTAACGCACCACTTCCCGGCAGTTGTAACTGTTGTGATGGACTGCTACTGATGCTTCTGTTTTATTTGCAGAGCAAGATGAACGGTTTTCACTTAGATTTCAGCCCTCTGAAAGAGCCCCTGGGATTTATACGTGTCCTGGAATGGGTATGTGCTTTAAGTTAATGTAAGCTACTTATGATCTTGAACTATTCTGTGTAGGTACATCAACAGGTATTAGAAAACTGACAACATTGTTCTCATTACTGAAATCACCAAATACATATCTTGCCTCTATAATTTGGTGCACCAGATTACCATAATACAATTTTTTAAGTTTAGCATTAAAAAAGTGGAAGCAGAAAACATTGTGCTCATGCGTTTGTCTTAGTTGAGTTTAAACATGTGCACGCTTCCTTTAGTTCAAATTTTTACTGTGTTCCTATAAACATTTATTCATTCCATCTCCACCACTGTCTTTACAGATATTTACTATTTTTGCTTTTGCTACGACTTCGGGTTATTCTGGCTCTAGCAGTTTCAACGTCAAGTGCAAGGACAGTGTCAGCAAAGAAGTAAATGTATCCTTCAGCTATCCGTTCAGGTAAACAATCTGATTAACACATACATAAAAACAGCATTGTTTTTAGTAATTTTTTTTTTTTTTACTGAATTTCCTTTTTATTACTCTTTGTTTTAAAGGCTCAATACCCAGAATTACAGTGTGCCAGACTGTGAAGCCAATGGAACAGTGTTTAGAACCAAACAACTAACTGGAGATTATTCATCTTCCGCTGAGTTCTTTGTAGCTATTGGAGTTCTGGCTTTCCTGTACACCACAGCTACTCTTGTGTTGTATCTGGGTTACCAGCACATCTATCGTGAATCTCCTCGTGGCCCCAGCATTGTGAGTGTTTATAGATTCAGGTTCACACCGTGTCTATTTTAAGAGTTCTTTGTAAATTTTGTAAACCTCCACTATGTCTGTGCATGCCTTTAAATTCATATCCCTTTTTATATTCAATGGCTGATTTATTTATACGCTTCCTGGCAGTCATTATATTAGCCTGTTAAATATTATGCTGGATTTCAGCATCACTCTGTTGTATGAACTTCGTGAGCCGTTTCTGAATTGTGTGGGGGTGTGAAGAGTTCCACTTGTGTGTAAATGAAGGAACAGGAGGTGGGGTTTTTGGACAACAGCTGCAACTGTTATTCCAAACAAAAAGTGTCCTGAGGATAAAGTAAAGGCATTTGAGTATTAAATATTAAGCATTGGTCCATGGATAACCGTTATTAACACAAAACATGTGGAATAACTAAGATTCTTTTATGTTTTTGAAAGAAGCCTTGTATGCTTATTTTCTTTAAATTTATCCTGTGATTGCAATTCACTGCTTGGAAATCTTCAATATCATATGATTATTCGTAAACATTTGTGTTATGTAAGATTAAAGAAAGAAGAAAAAGAAATTAAAAGAAGATATACCTTTCAGTCATCAACTCTTTCAGCCAAATGCAGCCATGGTAAACACAAGAACATTAAGAATCTTAATTATTCCAAACATCTAATCGACATTTTTCGAACAATAATACTATGATATAAATTTCAATATACATGTGTCACTCTCTTTAGGATCTACTGATAACTGGGATCTTTGCTTTTCTCTGGCTGGTGTGTTCATCTGCATGGGGAAAAGGCCTCACGGATGTGAAATATTCAACCCATCCAAATACACTTGTGTCTCTAATAATTGACATGTGTACAAAAACTGGAAGCAATTGCACTGCTGGGCATATCCCCTTAATGGGCCGCCTCAATTCCTCAGTGGTAAGAGGTTTATAGTGTATATGATAGGGTGACCAGACACTGCAGTTCCCAGGGACACGTTCAGCACAGGTTTGTCAAATTGCCTAAAATAAACGGGTGTTGGTTGTTTGATTGATTATATGACATCAAAGTACTGCGAGAGCGATTTAAAAGCATGGAGCTGACTGCTCTGCTCTAGAGCTAGATTCTATATATTCTCCCTGGGAAGTGGCACATCTGGTCACCTTAGTATAAGAAAATACTAGACCTATGACATCATAGATAAATTAACAGACTTATTTGTGATTTTATGTTTTTTTCTTTACGGTTTTATTTAATGTTAATTAAATTAATCTTTATAGATCACTGGATTCCTCAACCTTATCCTGTGGGGAGGAAATTGCTGGTTTCTTTACAAGGAGACGCCATTGCACGTGTCAGCAAATCCACCACCGGAAGCAGGACAGTCATAGTTAAACAGCAGGACACATCCACATTCATCAAGCAGGTGTTGTTTCAGGATTAAAGCTACATAGCACCTTGACTGATGTTATGAATTTACCTTGACCTGTGTTACAAATCCACCAAAGGTCATCTATAGAATATTTCCATTACATTCATTTATGGTCAAATTGAGATCTGCATTTCACACACTACAGCAAAGCTGTATACTAGAGAAGGTACAAGAGCACCTAAGCAGATGTTTGTATGAAGTAAATTGCATCATTAAAAGGTTACATTCTCTTTATGGTTACTATCATGTTTTACATGGCATTTGAATTTGTTACATGAACAAAATGTACTCAATGACTTTAACTCTTGTTCACTGATATATTATTTTTTTTTAATTTGATATAATTCGAATTTGCTGTTCTGATGTTCTCTGATGCTGTTGTGTTTAGTTAGTTTTGGCTTTATAAAATATCATCTCTACTAACCTTTCCACTCTGATTCTTGTGGTTAAAATGGCTTTATATGAACTGTGCCTTATAACTTATAATATATTATATTATATTATAACCTATTTTTAAGAAATGTTTACATTATATGTGGCATGACTGATTATTAAAAAAATGGATTGACTTTGATTGGCCTTAAATAAATAACCATGCTTTGTTTTAATGAGCATCTCATTGTTCTTTGGCCTTATTTCTAATTGGTAAAAGACATGAAAATTAATATCTAAATCTGAATTACTTAAATGGGCTATAAAACACAAACGTAAAGCATATTCTTGGCAAAAATGATAATATTATAATTAATATTAATTATTCTAATCTTTATATCACCAGTCTGCTATTCTGAACATCAACTGTTGCTGGCGAGTTGTGTGGATGTTTGTATTAAAACAAGCTGTATCTTCTTTTTGCTGGTTGGGTACAGAGTTTACAGATTATGATGTAATCAAATTCCTATATTTGTATTTCCAGCATTTCAAATGCACGGACACGAGCTCGAAGCGATGTACAATTCATGAAGTAATTGTTCTTTTGAGTCGGATCTTTTCAATGAATCGTTGAATCCGTTCACAGACTGACGATTGGCGTCTCGATTCTTCCTTCTTCTGTTTGGAGTGAAGCGAGCATTTGACATATGGAGGTTACTAGGGAAAACATTACGTGCAAAACCGTTATTTTTCCGTTTATACGGATTTTAAGTTCGAAAATGTTGTGTTTATTTATGTTTTTATACATTTATTTATTTATATAATCTGTTTGGGTGAGGCGGTTCTTTTCACGAACATTTTAAAAGAACCGACTCGCAGAATTGAGTCGGACCTCCCATCGCTAGAAGATAATCCGTCGTAAGCGCGCAGGATGACGTCGCTATGCGCTCCCGTCGTGATGGTGGCGGATCGTGCACGCGCTAAATCGGTAATGGCTGCCCTAGATCGGCGGATTTCCATCGTTGACTTTGTAGAGCAAAGCTGGACCGCTTGGATAGACAGAGCGAACGTATCCACGCCGGAGGGTGAGTAAAATCATGAGGGGGGTCTCGGTACTTTTGGTTGTTATCGCATCGAGCGAGCACAGGAAATGGATTTGTTTGAAGAGAGCAAACCCCGGCACCACGACCCAAACAAAGGCCCCGCCGGGTCCTAGCGCCGCATGGGTTGCGATCCCACACACTGTACTTTTGGAAAATCTCCCAGGTCCTAGCGCTCCGTTTAGCCGATTAAAATTCGCTTTACTAACATATAGAGTCTTAAATATGAGCTTATAATGTGCCTGATCTCATTATGCACGCTGTCGTGTTGGTTAGAGTTTTAAAGCCAAAAAATACGACTCGGTTTGTCATTTTAGGTGATCTGACAGCCAGCTCCACGGGAAGTGAAGGTGGAGACGAGTCTCTGGTCACACAACTATCAAGATAAATAAACCTCTGAACCTATTTACACACCCAAGGGCTCATAATTGCTCTGTTCGCCGCGAGAACATCTCATTATTATCAGATTATTATGAGGTGACAGAATTATGAAACGCTGGGCTGATATTTCCAAAAGCAATAGCCAACAATTAAGAGGCATTTTCAGATCAAACTCCCCTTGCTTTGACTTTTAATATTACATCTATGTATATAGCAAACTGACTTGGTCTTATCAACGGATAATAATAACTTCACGTCTGGTGTATGTGGTTGATGTAATACAGGAAATGGCCCTCATATTAATAAATGCAGTGAGCTGTGGTCCTAGAAATGAGAACATTAGGTTTTGACATTTGATGGGGCCTCAACAAAATTTCAAAAGTACACAGGAATTGATTCACCTCAACCACCTTCACAAGTTGTACAGCCCACCCTTGAAGTCTAATAGCACATCTTAAAGGAATAGTTCACCTAGAAATGAAAATTACACCTAAATTATGCAGATATGCTGGAAAAGATATAGGCCAACAACATGCAAGCAGCCGTCACATTTGTGGTTAAAATTCACTAAACTTCTTTGCAACCAATTTTCTCCGTCCTACTCACAAATGCGGTTTCATTTCACACCTACTAGCTGCTAGTCTGACTCAGTCAACTTATAAAGAGTTAATGCATTGCTTACACCTCATTTGTTCTCACCAGTGTTATTTTAAAGTATGTTTGGAATAACAAAATGAATCGCAGTTATCATTTGTAATATAAATAGATGCTTGAAAGGAGTGTCGTGTGAATTCACTTTGCTTAGTGCTTCATTTCCTGTTTTAATGGGCTGTTTGTTTCACTGCCTCTTTTAGGGTCCTCACTGGAAGAGTGCAGCAAAAATGTGAAGAAACGGATGGAAACCATGACTCTAAAGAAAGAGGGTGAGGAAGTGTTTGTCAGGCTTATAATTGACCGATTGCTGTTATTATAAATAAACCCATCTTATCTAACATTCAGAGTGAACCCTTGCCACACAAAAAAGTATTTTTCTTGCCCTCACAGACATGTCGATATATGGCCACTGCCCAGCACATGATGACTTCTTCCTGGTGGTGTGTAGCCACTGTGGGCAGGTGGTGAAGCCACAGGCATTTGAGAAGCATTGTGAGCGCCGTCACGGCCTCTTCAGCGAGCTCAATGCTACACCATCCAACTGCTCTCCTGACCGACCCCAACAGGGGAGACCCCCTCCCCAACATGGAAGCCTTTGTGAGGTTAAAGACAGCGGGCACCAGGGGGCTGGACCCCCACGAGTCCCACCACCTCATTCCCCCCACCAGGGACATTCCAAGCCACAGCGTGAAGGAAGCAGGTGAGGAGAAAGTGCAGTTAAACTTGATCTTATGCGTCTACTGTTTATTCCAGTGTCATTTCATTCAAGTGTTATTTTCCAGTCTTCGGCAGGTGGATAAAGTTTCTCGTGAAACCCCTCCATCAGCTCTACATTTGCCCGCACCACCAAAAAAAGCAGCCGTATCAGTCGAGAAACCAATACAGAAAAGTTTGGATTCACACACTCACCCACACGGACCAAGAACATACAGCAGAACCTACAAGAAAGTCCTTAGTAAGTCTCTGATGCAACTCATAGGTGGGCAACAAAAAATCTTCTTGAGTTTTTTTTTTGTTATTTTAGACATATTGTAATTAAACATGGATGATGTTTCAAATATTCATGATTTTGCTCACAGAAAGTTTATTAAAATTCATTTTAAATCCACTTTTTATTTGACTATTAAGTCATTAATATTTCATTAGATTTAATCTTGTAAATCATGATCTGAATTTTTTTTGGAATAGACTTTTTAAAAAAAAAATTTTTAATCTACATAAAATGTTTTTGTAAAATAAAGGTATATATACATATTGTGAATCGGACAGTTTCCTTGTAGAAAATCTACATCGGAATCGGCCATGAAAAATCATGATCGTGCATCCCTAAACATTTTATACATATCAAGTGTTTTTCAAATGTTTTCTCTTGTTAAAACCAATTTGTTTATTCCAGCAAAAGAATGTGACTTGGATAAGCACTGTGGTGTAATGGATCCTGAGAGAAAGAAACTGTGCACCAGACTGTTGACCTGTAACGTGAGCATATATTTAATATACAGAAATACATACACCAGCATAAAACAATTATACAATTAAAAAAATTAAGTGATTTTGGACTGAAGCGTTAATCTCTTGCTGGTATTTCTTGCTGCAGATTCATTCCATCCATCAGCGCCGGCAAGTAGTAGGGAGGCAGAAACCTTTCGACCAGCTTGTAATGGAGCTGAAGATGAGCTCAAAGCCTCGAGAGCGCCCCCCTTTGCCCACAGAGGTTCCCGATAAAGGCTCTGCCCACCATGAGTCTACTGTGTCTCAGATTGGGCCTCTGCACTACAAATGCCAAATAACTAACTCTTCTATTCTCAGGTCTATAGTTCTGCATTCGGTGATTTAAAGTGATGGTTTACCCAAAAATTTAAATTCTGTCAATAAATCCAAACTTAAAGGGATACTCACCTAAAAATAAAAATTCTATCATTACTCACCTCATGTTGTTCCAAACCTGTAAGACCTCTGTTCATCTATTCAGCACAAATTAAGGATCCGAGAGCACTCCCATAGACGGCAATGTAATTAACTCGTTCAACATCTAGAAATGTCGGGAGAAGATCTGTAAAATACTCCATGTGACATCAATGGTTCAACTGCAATTTTATGAAGCTACAATAATTTTTTTTTTATGCACAAAAAAACAACAATAACTGTGTGACGCAGCTGACCCAGAACAGCATACGCTGTTTACTTGTGTGGTACTCTCCAAAATGGCTCTAGGATGACACATAGGAGACGAATTGTTGAATAAAGTTTTTTTTTACGCAAAATATTCTCGTATTCTTAATAAAATTACAGTTGAACCAGTGATGTAATATGTACTATTTTAACAATGTCCTTGCTACATTTCTGGGCCTTGAACGTTTCAGTTGCATTGCTATCTGTCAGAATTTTCATTTTTGGGTGATCTTTCCCTTTAAATAATGAAGAGTGAAGCTTTCAAGTTTATCTGATACTTGGACAGGACGTTTATCTAAATGTGTGTGTTTACAGGTCTATGAATTTATCAGAGGGTGTTATGGAGATGAAGCAGGAGGTGATGCACTCTGAGGAGCCGCAGGTGGAGTCTCTCTCAGCCGAACTCTCCAGTGAGGAAAGTGATGGGGAGAACTGCGAGGACTTTGCTCACTTACCAGCAAGCACCTTGCACCCTAAACCCCTGGGTGTAAGTATTTTTCTTCGTATTAAAATTTAAGCACCTTTTTAAACTAAGAAATGTTAAAAATCCTCTCAAATCTCGACTTAAGATTATATTCAATAATCATACTACAGTTTCATCTAGTAGCATCCCATTTAGAGTAAAATTAACCCATGTTTGTCTCCTCTCTTATGTTTCTTCCCAGTTTTGCACCTTTGGGGCACGCGTTCTTGGTCGTAGTGTGTTAGCGTTTGACCGAAGGTTGCTCCACCTCCGGTCAGCTTTCAGTGTTATGATGGAGCAGCACCTCAGCACTTATCTATGGAAGTAAGATATTTTACATTTAATCTTATGATGAGTTTGTGACATTCTTTAGGCTTTTATTTTCTGTTTAGCCAATTGAGTACATGTAATACATTTAGGTCTAAATGTCTGAGAGCACTATTAAATATCCTTCTTCTTTTGTATTTTCATTATTATGTAATTTTATTGAAAAAAGGTAAAAAAAAAAGCTTTTTTTGTATTTTAGTCTTAAGTAGCATGGGTATATCTGTGGCAGTAGCCAACAATACTTTGTATAGTTTATGCCAAACATCAGGATATTAAAGATCATGTTCCATGATGATATTTTTTACATTTCCTGTAAATATATCAAATCGTAATTTTTGTAGTAGTAGTATGCATTTCAAAGAGCTTAATTTGGACAACTTTAAAGGCTATTTTCTCATCATTTTGATTTAATTTTAGAACCCCCCCAGATTCCAGATTTTCAAATAGTTATATTTCAGACAAATATTTTCCTATCCTAACAAACATGCATCAACAGATAGTGCATTTATTCAGCTTTCATAAGCTGTATAGATATTAGTTTTAAAAAAATTAACCCTTATGAATGTTTTTGGTCCAGTGACAAGTTTTTAGTAATAAGCTTATTAAATTTCTATATAGATTTTTATGTATTTATTTATTTTTAGTTTTATTCAATTGTATTACTTCAGCTTATTCCATCTAATATTTGTGCTTTAATTCTTTTTTTAACATTTTATTTTCATTACAAATGCATGATCAGCATAATAAATATGTTTAAAAAAATTAATTAAATAATCTGGCACTATTATTAAATGCTAATAAAAAAAGTTTTAACATTTTTATATAAATTTATTTGCTTTCATTTTTTGTAATTACAAAATTAGTTTTTTTCCCCCAAATATATTTTGCTCAATAATGTTTTTTTTTTTCCTTTTTTTTTTTTTCTTATGTCTGCAGGAAAATCCCTCAGGTGTCAGAAATATGCTCCCATCAACCCCTTAACACCACAAACCCCTACAATTCCCATGATGCCACACGCAGCTCAGTACCCATCCGCAGCACCTCTACTCTCAGGACAAGCACCTCAGGACAATCAGAGCCTCCTAACCTAACAGTCGCCTCCAAACTACCACCGAAAGCCCAGACGACCTCAGGCCTCGCCCGGCCCCGTAACCCTGTGGGTCGGACCAGCAAACAGGCTTTGCAAGCGGGTTTCAGGGAGCTTCAGGAGAGTCCTTCAGCCAGCAAGCGCCGAAAATCTCTCAAAGAGGACATGCCTGGGCAGTCCAAAATCCTCTTTCTCCCCCACCACAAAGATCGGCAGGCCTCCTTGAACAGAACTATGATTTCTTCACCATTTAATGGTGCACACTCACTTGGCAGCAGAAAACACCCACCTGAAATGAAGGGGCTGATTAAGCAAAGCCCCGCCCACGTCTCCCCTTCTCCCTCTCCAGAGTCTGATAAGGGAGGGGCCTCAGGGCTCAATCAAAGGGCTGTTGGGTACGATCATAAAGGGCCTGGCAGGAAACGCAAGACCTGCGATGCCACTCCCCCCAAAAACAATTCATGTACCCCTAAACCCAATATCCTCTCCTCTTTCTCCCAAACTCACTCCAGCCTGGTGTCCTGGGGGGGGGATGGCAGACCAGCATCAACCTCCCACAGTCTGCCAAAGAAACTAAGTGCACAGAAGGTATGCTAACACATTTATCAGTAGTTTAACTAAAGGTACGTTCAGTGCTTTTTTCTTATTCATCTTTAATTTTTCTTCAGTGTTTAATAGCTCACAAGAATCTAATTTAATGAATCATTTAAATTAAATCTAATGTTATAAAAGCATCTTTCTCATGTCATTGGGTTCCTTTTTCTTAAAAGATGACGCTAAATATGATAGAAAAAATATGGTAGCTCACTTAAAATTGTATTATTTTTAAACACTATAGTATTTATTAATATTTTGAGTTTACATTTCTGTTCTCTATTTAAGTTTAGCTTAAGCTTTAGTCATTTTTGTTTTGTAAATATTATAATAGAGTTAAATATTGTATTTTTTATATATATTATTTCCAATCATTTTAATATTTATTAAAAATATTTATTTCAGTCACTTTTCAAGGCAGTTTTTTCATATAATTTTTTTTTTTTATCTAGTATCTTTATTTTATTTCAAGTTTTTATTTCAGTTTCCAAAAACACTTCAGTTTCCATAGTTCACTCTAAAATGAAAATGTTCTCATCATTTACTCTCGTTCAAAACCTATGTGAGTTCCATAATATTTCTGTGTGGTTCTGTTTGGTTTTTCAAAATTCTTCAAAATATCTTCTTTTGTGTTCAGTGTAAGAAAGAAATGCATACATTTTTGGGTGAAGTATTCCTAATTTATTGATTCTAAATGTATTGAAAATATTTAAACACCCTTTAAACAGCATTTTATAGTCTTTTATGTAAAAAATGTCTTACATTTTAATATTAACATAATTTTTGTGCATGCAGTGAAGAAAGGATAGCCAGTTACAGTATCTAAAACTATACTTTTTTCCTTTGCAAAGTATAATTCTTTTTCTTCCTTTTTTAGTACTTGAATATTTGTTGGTATTTTTTAACTACCCAAATTAAAAGGCGTTTACAGGCTATTAGGCTAATGATATGAGTCATCTAACGTGAGTGCACATCATTTACAGCGCTGTTGATTTCTTTAGGCATAAAACACTTCAGTACTTAAAATACTTAATGCTAAGTATTCAAAATGCTTGTGTTTAAGTGATGTGTTAAATAATATCCTAATATGACCAGTGCGTAAGGGTCTGGAAGCTCAAGCGGCTCTTGGTAGACATATAATCCTCTTGCTAGAGATTGAAAATGCATCAAAGTTATTGAAGAAATCTGGCAAAGCTTACTTTTTAAACACTTCAAAGATAAAAATACACCATGTTGGATAGAACAAGAAGTATAGGAAGTCACAGATTGATAGTCTGTTAAGATGAATCATCAAGGTTTAATTCAGCACAGTGGTTGAGTCTCAGCTCTGAATTTAGATCCTTTTCCTGACCATCTGCTCTTCTTCCAACAGCCAAAGCTTCTTCACTGAGGGAGTCTGCCTTAAACTCCTCCAGAAGCGCAGGCTTACTGCCATGCATTTGCCACAGACTTTATGCACAGGATGGTGGAAGTTCACTGTAGGGGGACGTATAGTACTGTGTCTATATGTATGTATGCGTGTCTGTGTTTTGTATACTGGATATTTCTATGTGAATGAATGCGTTTGTGAATGACCCGCAAATGAATATAGAAATACCTCAAGACCTTCCTTATGCTGCTAAACAGACTGTCAGATAATGGACTCTGAAATAAATATGCCAACATGTTTCTGTTGTTTTGCTGTTTATGAATCAAGCTGCATCATCTTACCACTAGATGACACTAAACGGCTAGATACCTCCTTTTTACAGAGACAGGCCAAAGGGTCATTTTTAGTTTTTTGTGCTTTCAGCATAGATGCTGCAAAATTTATTTGAGCTTGTCATAAAGCTTTCCTTTAGGAATAGTGTCAGCTAAATGTGAGCTAACATGTCTGTATGATTGGAAGGGAAGCATAAAAACAGGAAAAATGGTTCATTTTATTTTTTTATTCGCTTTTATGTTGTTAATAAATAATACTGCTCATAGGTAAACGTCCATGTGGGAGGACTGCTGGTCCAGAAGTAGTTTCTGGATTATCCTCAAGCATTACATTTTTCGGTCTAGGAGAGGGAACTTCGCCACCCAGCCCTCATCAGTCTCATTTTTGACATTCAGACTAAATAAGCTTTTACAGTAAGGCCTCTAGCTCTAATACTGGACCTGACAACATTTCTATTCTCACTTTCAGAGTCTAGTTATGACGGCTGAGACTTTGGATCTCAAACCAATTATGGTTTACACTGTTTTAATTTCTAGCAGTATGTATGTATATCAGGATGCTTACTACGAATTGGTACAGATATGTCTGCATTTCTGAGATTCTTTTAGATTCTTCAATTTTTGTGTTTAATGTACTTAAATCTAGACTTGATAGACTAGACTAACTATCAAATGTTGTTACTTGTTTTGAGTTCTGTTAATCTAGAGTCAAAGGCCCGGTTTCACAAACGGGGCTAAGCTTAAACCAGGACTAGGCATTAGTTTAATTAGATCTTTAAGCAACTTTTACAAAAATGCCTTTATAAGAAAATATTACAGGTGTGCATCTTAACACAGAAAAATGACACTGACATGTTTTAAGATATGTCAGAGCAAGATATATCTGAAACAGCTCAAACATGCCATTTAGTCTGGGACTAGCTTTAGCCTTAAGTCTGCTTAAGTCTGTGAAACTGGGGTTAAATGTTAACAAAGAACAGAAGGGACTTGATTTAGTCTCTAGTACCACACATCTCTAGAACCAAGTTTTTAAGGCTATTTATATCAAAAAGGATAACTAACAATAAATTGATTCCACATCCAACAAAACCACATCAACAAAACAAATGTGCTGTGGTTTTGTGACTTCCCACTTTAATTGCTCAAGTTCAGATTTATTAATATTATTTTAATATCATTGTTCTTCAGCTTTGTGATCGCAACCATATAATTACCTTTACACTTAAAGTTGGGGTTTGGACTGTACTATTGGTAAAGAAATATCATGATTATCACAGCTTTGTATTTGTTGTTATAGTTATCGTTATTGGTATAAAAGCCCTTTAAACCAGCACTAAAGCTAATGTAGGACAGTTCTGAGAGTTAACATTTGCACAGGTGCTTCTAAAAAGGTCTATTAGGACATTCGTCAAAGGCTGCAAGTCAACATGTAATCAAAATTTACCCCATTTACCTATTTACTAGATTTATTATGAACAGTTCTTCAGTTATTTCAAGGAAAAAAGCCTGTCTTTATAATATTTATAAGATTAACTTTTATTATCTGGTTATTGGATGTTAACCAATAGCCGGAGCTCTTCAGAGATTTCATTCATCAAACCTGCATTCGGAGTGGCTTCATTCAGACTTATAACACTTCTCACAATCAATTTCCTGCTCCATTTTTTTCTTGCTGAATACATATGATTACAAAACAAAATGGGCTGCAAACAGCAACTCACGCTGAAATTTCTAATTAACGCAAAAGAGTTTTTGTAGTTTGATGCAGTCTGTGATGCTTCTTGAGATTTAATTTACTGACATTAAAAAAACCCTCAAATTCTGTGCCTAAACAACAACATATAATAGACAAGTAGATGATCAAATTTCAAAATACATGACAGAGAAAGACCTTTACAGTCAGTGTCATTAAAGTAGGTTTACCAATATCCTATAGTCACAAGTGGAATCTAGACAACTGTATAGGAACAACAATACACAGAAGAACAAGGAATTTGTTGAGTCTCTTTGGAACCTCAAGGGAAGAAAAGCTACCTAAAATGACACGATCTCATAAACACTGTAAAAACAAACACTGTTTGCACATACAAAAAGCACAGATGTACTGTCAAATGCTGAGTAATGAACAGTGAAAGTCTGCTCGTAGCGAAATAGCCAAGGACACACAGTTCAGAAGAACACACGACAGGGTGCGAGAAGCTGCTGGATGTGGTTTTAAGGGGAGCACTTGGCTTTTCTGTCTCTTTTCTCTCAGGCCTCCTCCCACAGCGCTCGTGATGGTAAGGCCTTTCCCTCCCCTCCACACTAATTTTGGATTGCAGCTGGAGAGACGTGTAAGAGACCGTAACTGCCCATGACTGCAGTCTGCCATAGCTGCTATTATCTGTCATTCCCTCTCCCTGAGATAATACTGTGTGTGAGTTCATCCACCTATCAAACATTTAATAGCCTCACCCACTCCCTCGCTTGCAAAACAGGATGTAATTACGATGTTACTAGGGAAAGAGGTCGGAGGAAACTAAGATTGTGCCCGCTGATCCCAACCAGACCCTGTTATAAATATGTGGTTATGGTTAACACGTGAGATGTGTCTGATTTCTTTCCAGGAACACAAGAATGGAAGTGGCATTCCCAGAATTGATGGTTCTCGAAAACACGTTCTGTGGTGTTCAAAATCATGCTAGAAGAGACCTATCATGCCTTTAGTGTTGGAATCGAAATGCGTAATGTGGATATCTGGTTGGATGCATCTAGTCATCTACCTTGAGCACAGCCAGCAAGCTTTACGCATCATATTATGATTCATAGCAGTCTCTTTAGTATCCTATGGCATTGTGTATGCAAATATAATATTGGTCTTTTGAAAGATCAATGGTGTATGCCTGTAGTGATAATTTAGGATCTCAGAACATGATGGGGATTCACTGCATTCTGACCTGAGTTTGATACTTAATACTAATTCATTCAGAAAACAATGATGGTTAGAGCTAAAAAATAATCATTAAAAATTCCCCCAACCTTTGGCTTTTTTCATTACATCGGCGCTTCAAGGGCTTAAAAAAATGACATCCATTCTGACAATGGATGAGTCAGCACTGACTCCAACCATCACAAGTGCAAATGAACGCAGAGTGAGAAGAGGTCTGAGTGTCCGAAACGGTTTTGGCTGTTGAATCCAGGCTTAATTCATCATAGCTTTAATGATGAGAATGCAAGCAGATGGGACACGTCATTCTATTAAAAGATTGCATTAGCATTTCGGTTATATGTCACTCCCTGGTTGTCATGACAGATGAGCTCGACCGGCTCAAAATGCACACGTTCTGCATTTTTTATGCGAGGGTTAATGTGTTTAAAGATTGCTGTATTTAAATTTAGTTTTATGTAGATGGAGGTTTTACATTGGTGTCCAACCTGTAATATTGCTAAAAGATTCTAGATTCAAACAGCCGATCGAGTTTAAACAGGTTATGTTTTTTTGTTCCATTGCCATATATAGGTGGAGGATATTTCATATACAGTTTCAAAACAACTTCTAATGTTCCACAGAAATGAATACTTTTCCATCAATTTCTTGTGACTGTACTCTTTCTATATGGCTTTATATAATGTGGTAAGGTTGGTCAGTTAGCATTAATTGTGGTAAATATGATAAGCTTCATTCTATGCAATATTCTTAACATTAGCAGTCTGCAAAGCTCATGCTTATGATGTGATTATATAGAGGATGTATTAATGTTCTAACGTCTCTCAACCTATAGCTTTCTAGCTTGATCATTGAGAAATTGCAAATTGCATTTGTTTACCCAGACTATCTCTAGTCACACTTAGTGGGCTTAAACTCACAGGAACATCTAAACACTCCGGGGCAGTTTCCCGAACAGGGTTTAAGACTAGTCTTAGATTATAATAAATGTCAAGAGCTGTCTAAACTGGAAAAGGCTTGCACTGAGATATCTTAAAACACACCATTGCCTTAGTTTGGTCTTAAAATGCTCATATAGATAATGCATTTTTGTAAGACATGTTTCTAAAAATTCTTAAATGTCCTAAATTAGTAAAGGTCTAGTCCTGGCTTAATCTAATTCCTATCCGGGAAACCAGCCCTCCGAGGTTAGATTCCACTAATATGGCAAGACCTTTTCACAGTATATACTTAAGTGCTACAGATTAAAATGCTGGAAAGGTTTTGCAGAAACAGCCAAACACTGAGGATGGCAAACTGTGTACTTTAGTCTCTTAGTCCAGGAAAGCCACAACAAAGAACTGTCTCTAGCCAAAAAGACACATCCTCCCTTTAGACTACGATGGGAGTATCAGAGAAGACCGAACTGATCGAGTCTGCGACCGATTTCTTCCGCTTTCCTTTTCCCTGCATGGCCTCCTCATCCACATCTTCCTCTCCGTTAGGATTCAACTTTCCATTCTGCCCCTGCAGGTCTTTAGGGTCTATGAAGGCCACGTGCCTGTTGAGCTCTGCTTTCGTTGCCATATCCTCGTGCGTTGGGGTGGCGCTGAGCATTGAGGAGTGGATGCTGTCTTCATGCTGGTTCTTTTTACCCTGGTCGGGACAGCAGAAGCATCGACAGGGCGTCAGGTACAGATAGATAAGAACCAGGACCACGCTAGCCAAGCAGCCCACCAGAGTGGTGTATGCGGTGTTGAGGGTCTCGCTGTTGCCGTTGAGGGTGAAGTTGTGGACTCTAACCACCACATAGAGCGTTTCGTTGAGGTATTCACTCACGGCGAAGCAAGTGTACACACCTGAGTCTTCAGGTCGCATGGATTTTATCTCAAGTATGTTGCCGTTATTGAAAAACTTGTCGTTATTTGTATCGCTGTGGTTACGGTCAGGAGGCACCAATATGTTTCCAGGTAGCATCCAGGTCTTGGCCATGTTCCGCTGTTTGGTATCACAGCTGAGGGTGAGCGTTTGCTCCAAATAAGCCTCTTGGTCAGTTTCTTTAAACGTGCTGCAGTTCATATGAATGTTGAGATCGTACAAACGCAGCACCCGTTTGTCCGGGCCGGGATGCACACAGGTGTGTTCGTCCTTGAAGTCCACAGCTGAATTGAGCCGTCGGATAGACCAATGAGCCATCAAACTGTACAGCTCGCAGTCACAGATGAGGGTGTTGTTGTGGAAGTACAGCCCGTTCTTGATCCAGGCCGGCAGCGCTTGGAGGTCAGGAATGGGGAGAACTTTGATCCGATTGGAAGACAAGTCCAACAGGCTCAGCTTGTCCAGTCGGTTCTTGTCCTTGACCAGCTCCAGGGGGAAGCGGGACACCTGGTTCTGGCTCAGGTAGAGTTTCTGGAGGCCAGCGAGGCCCGAAAATGCTGTGCGGTCGATCTGCGAGATCTGGTTGTTGTAGAGCAGCAGAACCTCCAGATGTACTAGTGGCTCAAAAATGAACTCATCCAGCTGTCGCAGTTTATTCGATGACAGATCCAAGTAGCGCAATTGCTTTACAAAAATGAACGCTTCAGAAGAGATGAACTCCAAACCGTTGTGGCTGAGCAAGAGGTTGTGGAGGTTGGGAAGTTTGTGCTTGGTCCATTGTGCGCGTAGTCCAGTTATATCGTTAAAACTAACGTCAAGCACAGCTGTGTAGTTGGGCAGGTCGGGCGGAACCATCGTTAAGTTCATCTTAGAGCAACTGACGATGTTGCTGGCGCAAATGCACATTTTGTGACAATTCAGCATCGATCCTCTGGACCTGGGGATCAGTGCGAGAATAAAGGACAAGCAGACAGCCCACCTAATGCGCCACTTTATAGAAGGGGGCATCTCTGACACGCAGTTAAAATGTGGATGTAGCATAAGTCGTAGAATCCTCTTTAGTAATGTGGCTGCGTAAATCCTTTCCACACTGTTTGGAGGAACAGCTTGTGGGACTGACGATGCAAATTTAGAGCTACAAGACAAAAAGAAACAAAAGTGATTTATGTTTTATGTACTGTTAAAGAAAAAAGATCTCAAATTGTTAATCCATTTAGACGTCCAATAACAAAATGGTTAAAATTAACACCAAGTAAACGCTTAATTCACAGCTGCTTTTTGACTAAATATTGGTGTTTTGGAACTGTGGACTGCGACAAAGCGGAAAATAATAACATAATTCTATTATATTTATAATTCAGTATTTAAATTGAGTCAGATTATCTGCAGACCAAGCCAGATAAAAGTTATTATATTAATAATAATAATAGCCATTTGCCTGTGAAATAACAGATGTATTGCACTTCATTGCTTATATATTGATATTCAACTTTTATGTCTGTCTGAAAACATGTAAAAGTTGTAGGTGTTGTGGCACTGTGAAGAAAAAAAACCTGAGCTGGTCACCGAAAAGTCCAAATGACCGCCCCTGTAAGTGTACTTAGCTAGGCTATATAAATTATATTTTTTATAATATATCTCTTTTTTTTTACTCTAAATTCTATGACATTGTGGCCAAGTTTATGGTTGGTTAAACTGTTTTAAAACATGTAAGCTGGTAAAAGCGTCTTGGGTCAAACAAACGAGCTACCATCATGTCGTAAGGTGGTCAAACATCTTTCATGTTAGCTGGTCAAGAATCTATAGCTTGCGCCGACTAATGTCCTGGCTACTCTGATTTTCAAACAAGGTTTTTAAAGCACGGTCATGTTTTCTGCCCTTTGGAACATAATTTCGGGTTAAGGTAACATGAATGAATGTGAAAACATTGTCAGGACAAGCGCGCGCTCAAGGCGCACAACCTTATGCATGCGCATAGGTTTACAAACAAGCTTCATTCAGATAAGAGTACGTGGCCCACATGGCGGTATCTAATTGTACATCAACATATGCGTTTGATTTATTATTTTAATCATGTATGTATTTATATGTGTTTGCATGTCAATAAGAAAAAAAGCTAATTTTATAAACGCTCCAGGAAAAACTCATTGTAAGTGTTAAGATCTCTGTGTTATGGCCTCTACGGACTCAACATGGTGTAGCATTGCACCATTTACCGTATGCATGCAGTAAACCGTGATTTTAATGGGATACAAATTACACAGTCCCAAAAACCGCGTAAATATAATATTTGCATACTGTTGTGCCTATGAATGTAATTCTAAAGTAAATAATTGTCTCTTTTTATACATTTCACATCACAGTAGTGTGACACGTCTTTCCCATTTAAAGAAAAGACAAAACGGAAACGACGAGGAAGAGGTGTATATGCGTAGCCTACAGAGGGACTGAAAATAAAACGTTTCCAGCACGAGCGCAGAGCGACAAATGATGGCAGACGCACCGATGAAGCATAACACAGGCAAGAATATAACATTACGTAAAGAAAAAGATTCAACGCCATATCTCAGTACTAACCTTGAGATGTATCACCGCAGAGACACATTAATCCCTTTAGAAAGTCCATTTCCTAAGGAGCGCCAGAGCTTTTCTATGATGCAGTGTGACTGAACGGGTGTAAATAAGCCAGCCGCAGCGCACACACCTCTGAGCAGCAGCAGCAGCATCTCTTCATGGGCGCATGAGCAGACCTGGACACACACACACACACACACACACATCAACGGCTCCTACTGGAGCACTTGAGTCTGTGTCCGCATAGGCGAAGCATCCGTAAAGAGGTCCGTATTTTACCGTACTTTTATTTTGATGTACATCTTTTTTTTTAGCTAAATGTAACATTATTTCCAACTGAGTGAACGCGCCTGTCATATTTCATAAAATAATGGCACATTTATGAAAGTAGCTTATTAGCTGTTTATATTTTTCAGTTCAATAAGTGCCAATAGAATGTTACAAACAATACATTATCCTTCTGTGTATTTTAGCTTAAACTTTGGACATGATTATGATCAGCTTATACCAGCTAAGCCACCAAAACACAGAGTAAACATCTTAAAATGGATTTTCTGAGAGTCATGAGGCAACTGCAGGGGAATGGAAACAAAGTATAAATACCTGTACAAATTTATTGTATTCCTATTTATCATTTGAATCCCTTATGGTTACCTATTAAAATAAAGGTTCCATTACCATTTATGTAGTGAACAGCATTAACCAAAAATGAGCAATACATTTTGTTATCATTCATTTTTGTACTTTATTTTATAAAAAATGCAACTGTTTATTGTTTGTGTTAGCTTAGGTCCATTAAAAAATATTACCAAATACAACATTTGATTTTAATAATGTATTAGTAAATGTGTAAATTACCAAAGATTAATAAATGGTTGAGATGTTATTTTCATTGTTCGTTCATAATTAATGTTAACAAACTGAGCCTTATGGTAAAGAGTCACTTACTTATTTTCTGAAAAATCACACAGAGCCACAGATAATATTAGAGTCTTTAAATATTACATAAATAGTAAAGATAGAAATTTGACACTTGTAACAAAAAAAGTAATCTCTTATGCAAGAGAGTAAGCGTAATTCTCTTCCATGAAAACCCAGGAGAGTCAGAGACAGGCTGACACTGCTCCTGCAGGTTTGTAATTGCACTCTTGCATACGTAATTGCATTAGTCCGGTCTTTAATTAATTGCCTTTCTCCTTTTGTCTCATAAAAAAGCCCCTTAATGAATAAAAGTCTCTGAATGCATCACCTAAAAATGCCAGTAAATAAATAATTCTGCAACTTCCCAGAATAGAGCTACAGTGACTAATTTGCTAGACGCATTTTAGCTCCTACTGATATCTGATACTGATATTTTAGCTCTACTGATACTGAGCTTGTCTTCTTTGCTGACATGTTCTGCATTAGTTTATGGCTATATTAATAGCAAGAGTTGGGTTGATTTGGAAGGTTACTGGGTCCATTTGGTTGAGAGAGTGTTGGCTAAATTCATGTTCTTGCAGTAACCATTGACACTGAAGACCTGCAAAATGGCATCAGGCTCTGTCATTCTCTCTTCCTTCAGATTCTCTCTCCAGCCAGAGCTTTTGAACTGTTCCATAAATCTCAGAGCCAGAGAACAAAGGTGATCACAGTAGGTGGGCTGGAGATGTTGCAGAACTAAAGGATGAATCCATATAATCCTCAATAAATCATTCTCCCATTATCTAAACCATTCCAAATGCTAAAAGATTTATTAATACATAGATTACACTTCTCATTAAAAGATTTTACAGTCTATTTTGATTATAACTGAAAAGAGGAGTTAGAATTCAAATCTTAAAACTAAAGGTTCTTTATAGTTCCATAAGGAACATTTAACATCCATGGAACCTTTGTGTTCAACAAAAGGTATTTTTTTAATAGAAAATAATTCTATAGATTATTGAAATTATTTTTCTTTCAAGAACTGTTAACTAAAAGGTTCCTTAGGTTTCAGGAAACAAATAAATGGTACTTGTAATGCATTATGTAAATGCCTTTTGGAAACTTTTTTTAGGACTGTAGGTCAAATTATAGGCTACTGTACATGCATCAGGTACAGCTATGAAAATAAAACACAAAATCTTTGAATACAGTGAAAGTCAATGAGACAAATTTGATTATATATATATATATATATACTCAGTGGAGGTCTGCAGAGGGAGTGTGGATTCCAAAAGAAGAGGGTGCAAGCAACATCGAGCAGTTTCGAATCATCTCACTGCTCAGTGTAGAAGGGAAAATCTTTTTCAAGATGGTGTCCCAAAGACTAACTGAATTCCTCTTGAGGAATGGATACATAGACACCTCAGTACAAAAAGGGGGAGTCCCAGGAGTACCTGGATGTCTAGAGCACACCGGAGTGGTGACGCAATTGATCCGGGAGGCAAGAGAAGGCAAAGGAGATTTGGCAGCACTCTGGCTGGACCTAGCCAACGCCTATGGATCTATTCCCCATAAATTAGTGGAAACAGCATTGGCAAGGCACCATGTCCCAGAGTCCATCCAAAATCTCATTCTAGACTATTATAACAACTTTAGATTCAGGGTGACATCAGGACCCTTAACATCTGCTTGGCAACGCCTGGAGAAAGGAATAATAACCGGCTGCACTATTTCAGTTCCACTGTTCTCCTTGGCCATGAATATGATTGTGAAGTCAGCTGAGGTAGAATGTAGAGGGCCTATGTCAGTATCTGGCACTCGGCAGCCCCCCATTAGAGCATTTATGGACGATCTCACGGTGACGGCAACCTCTGTGCCTGGATGTAGATGGCTCCTCCAGGGGCTCGAACA
>JAUCNO010001851.1:12858675-12889118 GCA_032353835.1 Enteromius viviparus
AGCTGTTTGATCAGGGTTGGAACTAAACTCTGCTGGAAGGTAGATCTCCAGGAACAGGATTGAGCACCCCTGTTCTAGACTATAAAGTCCTGAACTAACATACAATTAATTTAAAATCACCTGTGCTTGTCTAAATCAGCATGAGAGAGGTTGTCTTTAAAACACGGAATGAACCAAGAAAAACTTAAAATTGAAAGGAATTGAGAAGCAAATCCAAGGAAAACAATAGAAGCACAAAAAAGACTGCTATCAAGAACAACAAAAACAAACAAAATGTTACTAAACTAAAGAAAACGAATGCCTAGGTCTATAGGAATCTTTCTGTAATGAATCTTCGCCTATTTTAGCTTTCGTTGTCAGTTTTGCAACATTTCATTATTATTATTATTATTATTATTATTTGATATATCCTATTAAACATAAGGCAGCTGTTTTAAAGGAGAGTGAGAGAGACAAAGTCATGGTCAGAATTATATTGGCACCCTAAAAAAATAAAATAAATCTGTATAGTTTATCCTTTTGACCTTTCACTAAAAAAGTTAATAAATCAATTAAAAAATCACAAAAATCTAACATTATACTTTTTTTTTGTCTTTAATACACATCAGCCACAAATATTTGTAGTCCTAGAAATGATTAGTAAAATCTCTGAAGATCTATATTCTCATATATATTTATTTACTTTTTTTTTTACCATGAAATTATTAAGCCATGACTTCTGTTCCACGGGAATATAAATATGAGAAACACAATAGCCAAATTCTATTAATCACAATACAAAAAAAACAACAAAAAAAAAACAATAGTTCTGTTGTGTAGCAACAAATTGTTAAGCTTTACAAAATATGAAGTCCAAAATAAGCAGAAAATAGTGCTAAATAATATTTTTTTAAAAAGCTAAAGCATTTGATATTTTCTTTAGGACAATACTTGAGGGGGAGGTTTCCCGAACAGGGTTTAAGACTAGTCCTAGATTAAAATAAATGTCAGAGCTGTCTAAACTGAAAAAAAGCTTCTAAAAATACATTAGTACCTTTGTTTGGTCTTAAACTGTTCACAAGTAATGCTTATATCATGTAAAACCTACTTAAATGTCCTCATTTAACAAAGGCCTAATCTGGACTTAATCTAATCCATATCTGGGAAAGTGCCCCAAGGAGTTTCAATTAACAGGAAATACTACAAAAGAATCCAAAGACTCTCCAAATGATCACAGCTGGATAGCTGCAGACAATAGCTAAGTCTTTGGGGGCACAAGGGTATATAATGCACCATGGTTGGATCTTCCAACAGAACAGTGATCCAAAAGGACCATTTAGTCTTCCTCCAGGAAATCAGCATACTAAATTCTAGACTATGGGCTAAGTCTGAGACTGTTTAAAATCATAGCAGAGAAAACTGATTTCTGTTAATCCGGTAAATTCTGTTAAATTTTAGTCTAGGACTATGCTTAATTATTGTCTGGAAAAGCACCCCTGAGAGGTTTCTTTTTACCTCTCACACTTTAACATATGCCCCCAGTATCACAGACAAGACTTAAGCTAGTCCCAGACTAAATTGCATGTTTGAGCTATCTCAGATGAAAATATCTTGCTCTGACATATCTTAAAACATGTCAGTGTCATTGTTCTGTGTTAAGATGCACACCTGTAATATTTTCTTATAAGGCAAAAGTTGCTTAAATATCTTAATTTAACTAATGCCTAGTCCTGGCTTAAGATAAGCCCTGTTTGTGAAACCGGGCATTAACATGAATATATTTATTTATCTGCTACAGATGTCACTCACAATTGATTGTAAAGCAGATTTAAAGAACCAGCTTTGAATAGAAAGAGTTACATTGTTAGTGTCAGTTGTAAAAGAAAGGAATAACACAATAACAGCTGTAATATTTAACAAAAAGTTCCCTTAACTTGCATGTTAACCATTTACTGCATTTTACAATAAATCCATGCAGCTCAGCTGCCTGCATGAAATAGTCAAGGCATCTCTTACCTTTGAAACTTCTATTTGTTTTTCTGTCTGTCTAGGCATGCTGAAAAATCAAGAAAATAGAAAGAGTCTTCAATGGGGATTGGTTTTGTTACAACTCTCCACACCCCTGTCAGGTATTGTTGTTGAATGCGGATATGAGACAATCATGATTTGAACGCATCCCCCCATTTCCCAGCAAATACAAGGTCTATGATTAAACTAGAAAAACATACAGCCAAAAATTGGTATGTATTCCAGTAACTAGTAGTTTTATAACTAACCCTGTGTTATAAGTATCTGCTCAAAGATGCCTGAAACATATGGCCCTTTCTTTAATCTCTTTAAACTTTTTCTTCAGTTTACCAGTTTGTTCTTTGTCCAAATATGATATTGTACAAACACTACGTGATGCTCTAATCTGTGTACTAGAGACTAATAATACAACAAAACGTTGAGCCTGGAAGTGGTTTTCTTTTCATCGTTCGTCTCTAAATGTCGTACATATCATCACATGTTATTGAATTCGACAGGCACACATGTTGTAAATTAATGTAAAAGAGCTGAAAGATGAAAAAAATTATATATGTAAATTTAAATAAGCAAATCTTACATATTCTTTAAAGTGTATGAACACAATAACTGTTAGTTTATTGTATCTTTATTGCATCTTTATTATTAAAATAAAGTATCTATAGTGTCTTTATAATTATATCTTTATTGTATCTTATAGTATGTTTTCATAAATCTTCTACATTGATCCCATAGGTTTACAGCCCAATAAAAATTGGGCTTGTAAATTGAAGAAAAAAAAATTGAATTGAATTGTTGAACATCAAACATAATGCATGTACATAAGTATGATAAGTATGAAATGTATTCTATATGTATATTCATACATATTCTACATGCATTAATCAAACTTTTCAGACTTTTTTTTATCATTGATCTGCCTGTTGTTAAGATACCTGTTCAAATTTACTCTGTTTTCATCTTCAAATATGTTTTTAAGTTGTAGTTGCGTACATGTATCAGAAAAGACATGCGCTTGGGGAGTGTCATTATTGAAGAACAATTTGTACAAAAACACTCAAATAACCTTTTTAACCACAGGATGAGGATGTTTTTTCCTGCGTTAAACTAATCGACACACATGCTATGTACCCTGTTCATATGTTCAGTCTCCCCCCAGAACCCGAATACAACGTCACAACCCTGCTAACGGACTTTCCGAACACGTAATAGGTTATTTTCTTTGTAATCTCATTTTCCGGTCTTCCGGAATGGACTTCACCAGATTTTAGCTCGAAAGTGGCACGCTGGCCCTTTTATAGGTACATGGCAGAATTTTAGTTTTTTCATTTTATCCATGATCCATTTGATCCATGAAAATATAATATAATATAATAAAAAGACATCTATCTATAAAACATATACATGTCGAAAACACTATGTAATCATTCAAAATTGAAAAAAAATGGGTTTTTGCTGCAGTGAAGGTTTTCTATAATCGGAAGCAGAAACAACAAATTGCCACATAATTTCTGAAGAAGATATAGAGACAGTCTGACTAGCAGTTACTAGACACTCTCTAATGCACACATGGGTATACAATATGAACACACACACACGCACACACACGCCAACACCCAGTGGGGAAACAGTCTGCCTTGCTGAATTTCCACTAAATGTCATGCTAAACATTATAAAAGGGGTGACCCGAACATTTTCCAGAGCATTCGACCTAATAATTGCTCTCTCACTTGCATCTATCTGACACTCGCACAACAGGTGAGGTTTTTATTCCTCCTTTTAACACTTTCCTCTTTCAGTCTGCTTGTACTAATTATGCATTTGTTTGTTTTCACACAAAAAAAATTTAATTAATGAAAAAATGAACTTTTAGTCAGTCTGCTTTAAATTAATATAAATACTTTTTGTTTATTTTTCTATTGTGTGACAGCAGTGTGTGAGAATATGTTAAAAAAATTTTTTTTAATTATAAACAGCATTGCATCATCAAACGTACATAATTTTGATAGCATTTTAATACTCAAAATATGCTTTTGTTTTGACAGTCAAGAGTTTGAATGATTTTAAGCATTGGATGTTTTAAAGCTATTGGTTAAAACGATCACTTATTACTCAAACCAACCACTAAATTAATTGTGATTCATTTCACAATTAAAATGGCTTTGAAATTCCAGATGTTGTGATGATTCACATAATATTTCATTGCGCTGTATTTCCTTTTAACCTGCCAAACTAACACAGCTCAGCATAGGAAAAAGAGATAAGCAACCAAACGGTGCGCTTTCCTAAAGTTCAGACAGAAAATGAGGTCTTTGCATCTCAGACAACTCATTCTTTGGTTTTCTTTCCTGTTCAGAGGCACCACAAAGGCCTTTGCTGAGGAGAAGGAAGCTAAAGCACACATAGTGACGGTCTCAAGGAAAAGTGTGGGAGGTAAAAGAGCCTATCTTCTACAGAAATCCTGCAGTTATGATAGCAACTGCATCATGTATTACTTTTACTAATGTGTATGAAATCAATGTTCCATCTTAAAGAAGGATCACCCAGACAACAGATGTAAAGGGTAAGTTATACCACTCTAAAAATACACTTCTTGTACCTGAGAGCTGCGCATGGGGAGAAAATGAGTAGGTGCAAAAATTTCAAAAATAACTTGCTTGACACGAAATACGATGGCTGTTTTTGGCTTTTAAAAGGTCACCTCTTTATTACGATTTTTTTTTTTAACCAAGAAATGAATTTCTGTAAAGCCACATTTAAAAGTAGCGGTTCTTCAGTGGTTCCTTGTGGCATCTTTTAGCGAACAATCCACGTTTTAGCAAGAACCATTTTTGGCTGTAACGGATTCTTGAGCTGAGTTACACAGTTGTTTTGAAGATTCAAATTAGAGATTAGTTCTTCAGGTCTTGGTTTTGTGTTATTTAAAACATCGGCTCATCATGGTTTTCAACACAGCATGAGAACAAACAGTTCTTAGAGGAAGTTGAAAAAAGACTACTTTGACAGGCTGTAAAATCTTTCTTGGTTCGTACCGTTTTTATTTTTAGGAATGCTAGTGATTTGGTATATGATAGTGATTGGAAAACCAAGTTATATGTTAAAATGATTCTGTATTATTATGATGCTAGTTAGCCTTTTTCACAAGCATGGAAATTGTTTAGGCACTTACCTTGGTACTTACCAGACAATGCCTGAGAATAACACTGTTTAATGCAAAATTAGCTTCATCTTGTGTATCTTCAGCAGTCATCACATTTAATGCCATAGATGTCACGTTAACGAGTTAATACATTAATTCCAACCTCCTACAATAAAAAGTCATGATGGTGGAACTGGGTGGAGCAGGGTATTTAACTATTAAACACACAATTTACAGTACAGTACAGTTCATATCCTGGTCTTTGTTTCATATCATATATTGTGTGTTAACAGAAATGAGTGGGTACAGTGGAAAAAAGTGAGTCAGAATCAAATTTTCTGTGTTTGTGGGGGAAAATTGAGGGTAGAATTGTCTTTATGTTCCATATCAGTATTTTTTGTTTATTATTATTATTAATAATGAAGTTTCGGGTTTAATTCTGGATGTGTGAATATTTGATGGGCGTTTGCTGTATTTAGTTGGGTCGCAGCTTAGATGTGATGGTTATCACTGTGACTATGAATTCCACAGAACACGGAAACTAAAACTGATTTTACCGAATACTGAAGTTTCTAAAGTGTCATAATTGTAAAATGAAACTTGCTGTCAGTCCAGACTATTCTCATATTTTGAGGGATTTATCTCAGCGACTGGAACTGAGAGAAGACTGTATTCAGACTGAGAGATGAATAACGAGTTTCATTGCCTTGAGTAATCCCAGTCTCATCAATATCATCTTCAGGTTGAACTCTCAGAGGAACAAATTAAAATCAATGCACATTCACTAGCCACAGGATCACAACATTGAAAACTAATCCTGCAAAATACTGGAAAAATAATACCTTGCATATTGCTGATCTAAACCTCTGATAATTAGTCTCGATGACTAATGATTCAGAGAAGTTCAGAAAAGGGTCATAAAAATAAAATGTGCTGCAAACATGGGCGGATGAAGATAAAAAATATTTCTTGCATATTTGGCAACATTTGTTATGTATTTGTAGCATATCAGCACCTGCAAAATAAGGCACTTCTCCTCACTTCAAGTTTCTTGTTTGAAAAACCCCCCAGGTGAAAAAATGTGACATTTATCATAGACTGGATGTGGTTAATGTTGAAATGTCAATGAGAAATAAGCAACACATGACTTCTTAAACAAGTTCAGAAAAAACCGCAAAGACAATGGTGCTCTAAATCCAAAGATGAAGCGTTTTTCTTTCTCAAAGGTTGTATGTGCAAGGTATAATAAATCCACACTTTTATGCTATTAAATATTAAAAAGAAGTGCTATATATATGGAGTGAGTCAAATATATGGTCTATATAAGGTTGGAGCATCATAGTTCTTTGAGATTTAACAGCCAATCATGTAATTATTTAATCGTCATAAATATGTACTTGACCTGTAGCTATCGATTTGATTGTTTTGAGTTCCTAATATAAGCCGAACAATACTTTTTAGAGGAAAAAAGAGATTAATAATGTCATTAATGTTTATATATACCAATTGACCATTTCAAGGTGATGTATTTGTAAGTCAAACCTGTGTGGGGTTTGCTTGTTTTAGATGACAAAATGATTTGCTTCACAGAATGGGAAAAAGGTTCTTCAGTTTATATATACTGTAAGGGGCCTACTCAAGGTAAAGTGTGGTTTGTGTTCAGAAAACACCTGCACTCTGAAAAGAGAAGTCATTTAGCAGTTTTATTCCATATTTGCAAACAAGGCAAAGGTGAATGCATTTACATTTGCGCTAGAGCTGATTTCACTTTTAATAAACAGTAGTACGGTAAAGTTAATGAAGCTCTTTTATATCTTTATATTTCTATAAAGGGATGCTTCAAAATGGTGCTGGAATACACAAAGGTGGCGATAACTGGAGAAGTCACCAAAATCAGTTCCAAGAGGAAGAGCGTTCTAGCTTTTCCAGCATGCAGATGAAGGCCAGAGGAAGCGGTCTATCTCTGATCTCTCACAAACCCATGGCCACCAAGGTAACCGACACATTTCTGTGTTACTGCACAAAATAACAATATTGCATGAATGAAATGATTAATTAAATGAAATTATAGGAATGTTGTTTTGAGTTATTCCACCTAAAACACACAGAACTTTATATTATACTGAAAGAGTGAGCGCTGTAACAAGCACATTTTGAAATATATCTTTCTTACAATTGTGATTTTAAAGGTATCTGTTGCCTTTGGCAGTGATTTCAGACGTTCTGGCTCATCTCATATTCAAACTTCCACTCTAACACAGCAGGTACATTCATTCAGAGAAGGTTTCACTTCCATAGCGACCCCTTAACTAAAAAATAAAAAGTAAAAAAAATAATAGAATGAGCTTGCATGCATTGTCTGCTATCTTCATCCAGACTGCCGGTGAAAACACAAGCAAACATTTCAGACAGCACAGACCATCAGTACTACGCAAAGGCAACCAGCCGTTCCCACAAGGTACTGCTTTTATAGACTTTATCAAAGTGAATAAAATCATTGATCTCTGACATTAAACTTTTAATAACGCTCCACAGCTGGTGTTCATGACTGGGTTGTGGACGCTGTGTGTAAGACAGAACCTGACAGTGACTTTTCAGACCCCGTGCCGCTTTATGCCAACCAATCTGAAAGTCCTCAGCCTGGCAGCACAGAGCCTACTGGGAAGTAAGTTTCTGGTTTGAGAACATAAACGCACAAGCAAATAAATAATGCCAGTGTGGTCTTCATTGTGCTAAATGAAGCATTTGTGGTTCTCTCTAGGCATGCAAACAGTCTTCCAGTTGGATTACTGTGTGTTAAAGGACAATGCGGATGGCCTGGGTGCTCAAAGAGCAGAGAAGTGTTCAAAGAATATGGATATTTCCTAAAGTGAGACAGTTATGGAATTAAAAAATATGATTTACTAAGTAATCCCTACTATACTTGATATCTGTATATTCCATAAACTAGACACCTTTCTACTGAGCATGCTCCTGGGGACAGAAGTATAGCCCAGCTGAGGATGCAGAAAGACAAAGTACAATGCATGGAGAATCAGGTATGCTCAAACACAGGTTTTTCTTTATTAGAGAAACTAATTTAATATGCATCATGTGAGCTCCCGATACACAATGCAGGAGGTTATATTTACTATGTGAATGTTACTGTTAGTTGACTGCAGAGAGACAGAAACTGCAGGCTATGCAGCGACACCTGTTTGACATCAAATCTACCTCTGAGGTAAGCTTTCTTGTGTTCAATTAGTATTGAAATATACAATGCATTTAAACAAGCAGTCCAATATATGCTGCTTAAGAAAGGCTAATTGGTGGCCAGTTGCTGGCAATCACAAAGCTCATAATATGATTGTAGCCACCCATAAATCTGGGAAGAGTTACAAGGCACTTGCTATTTTAAGATGTGTAATAAGAACACACATTTACAAGTGGAAAAATCTTCAGAGCAAGCTCAAAAATATGTAATGCTATACACACCTCAGTTAAAAACAAACGAGTATAATACTATTGAAAAGGAGAAAATAATGGAAGGTATGCACTACACATCTCCACAAACATCTTCTGCTGGGAATGTATTTGAATTTATCATAATTTGTAATTGGATTATAGCTTTGTCTTCACACCAATTTATACTTGAGACAAATGCAAAACCTTAAGCTGACCTGAAATCAGGTCACACCAGACAAAAATGATCTGTAGCCAGTCTACACCAGTAAAAAAAGGAGCATTAGAAAAGCTAAGACAAAACCCTGTGTGAATTGATTCAATTAGTTTATAATGACAGTGGGATCTGTTTACGTTCGGTTTGCCACTCCAGGTTAGATTTTACCTGTTTCTAGGGCTTGATAAAAGCCAGATGATGTTTTATGTCAAGGTTGATGTAATTTTCTCCTTCTGATCTTAGGATGGTAACGGTTCAGAGATGTCAGGACATCTGTCCGAACTCCTGCAGCCTGCAGCATGTCAGAATATAAATGGGGTCTTTGACAGTGACAGAGCGGCAGCTGAAGCGCTAACACAAGGATACTGGCAGATCTCTACCTCTCAAGTCATACCAGGTTACACAAACATTTATTACTATGAAAATGATACACACAGTGGTTCATATTTGATCTCCACACAATATGATGTTATTGATTTATTTTTTTATGTGTGTGTTTTTTTTTTTCTGGTGATAGGGATTATCCCCAGTTTTGAGTATTATAAATTCACAAACATGAGGCCACCCTTCACCTACGCCTCTATGATACGATGGGTAAGTACTGCTGAATTGAACATCCTGTAATTTACTTTTTCATTTCCTGTCAGTCTCATAAATTCTTTTTTTATGCTAGGCGATACTGGAATCCCCAGAAAAACAACTTACTCTGAATGAAATCTATCACTGGTTTACCCGCATGTTCTTCTACTTTCGTCATAACACTGCCACATGGAAGGTATGAGATGTAATGTTTGTACTGTAAACTTATTATATTTGTTAGTGAATCTCATGCGAGGGGGCTTAGATCAGAGGGCAAACTGCTCCTCCAGACCCCTAGAACCTTAAAAAACAGGGGAGCTTTTGAAGTGGCTTATCCCACCCTCTGGGAACCAGAAAAAATTCACAAGATGTATGTTAATGACAGAAAGCAATGACCAGGCTGTGTGATTAAAGTGGTTTTATGATAAGACAAAGTGAATCTTATTCCTCCTATTAGTAACATGATTTAACAGGCATTTTATGTTTCTCTGTCTATGTGTAGAATGCTGTTCGGCATAACCTCAGTCTTCATAAGTGCTTTGTGCGTGTTGAGGGAAGAAAAGGTTCTGTTTGGACCGTGGATGAAGAGGAATTTATGAGAAGAAAAGGACAAAAGTTTCACAGGTGAACTGTCTTTCCTTCTTCATAGGGGTGTCGGTAACATTGTATTTTCATACTGTATGTCAAACTCCTGTTTGGTTGTATGTATACATACAAGAAGTTACAGTTAATATTATAATGGCTGGGTAGTAAAGGTTAAAAAAAATCCTTTGGCTCTTTGGAAGTATCTATCTGGATCTATTGTTGGAGTATAATTATAATTATAAGAGATTTATTTATTGCAGTTGCACATTTTTCTCCAGGGATCAGGATATGGGCTGGATGGCACCTTTTCACGTGTTCCCTGTGACTCCACAAGGTGAACCTTATCAGATGCAAGGCCCAAATGGACTCTCCTGAAAAGATTACAATTGGATTTCAACCACTAACAAAATTAACAACTTTATTAAGAATGATATATTGTGATGGTTTAAAATGGTGGTTTTAAACATAGCTGGCCTTCCATTTCAGACCTAATTATGTTTTTCTTTTCTTTCTTTTTTTGGAGAAAAATATAAATTTTTGTAAGGAATTATAAAGTTTGCATAACCCAAAGATAAAGTAAAGTAGTGGGTATCCAGCAAACTTTTAACTATCCTTCTTGCATTTAAATGTACTGATTAGAAAGTACAAGTTAATTTTTTATAGAACTCACAATTGTACATCAATAATGTATGTAAATAAATTTAATATGGTACTTAATTTAAAATAGCTAATTATTCTGTTGAACAACTGTACATTTTCTCTTTGTGAATTAATGACTTAAAATATGCTATTCAAATAAAGGTTCAAACCGAAACGCAATCCAGCATTCTTGTACTTTTATTCTGGTACAGTATGCTTTACAACTTATTAACAAAAAATAAAAAAAAAACAAATCTCCTAATCAGAAATATTTCACAGTGCGTAAATGAAACGCAACGGTGATGTACTCCATGCTCACACTCGTCACCAACTGCAGTACAACGTCTACGATTGGCCGAGAGATTTTTGCGCGGTGCATTTCAGCCAATCAGAGCTTTGTTTTCGCGCTCGTATGCAATGCCTCAGATAAATGGCGAACGGAAGGACAAACTGTAAACAAATACAACAGAACTGGACATTTTTAGACGGATTGAGACTTTTAAGAGAAAAGTGACTCTATATTACGAATGCTTTTGGTAAATATAAACGGAAATATTTGATATGCGACAGTCAGCGAGAATTTAAACTAGCCTCATTCAGCGTTAGGAAGCTATCTAGGCCTGCTGACATTTGCGCAGACTTGGAATTTGGTTTCGTTAGTGCTGTAATGCGAACGCGGGCTCTGAATAGAGACCCGCACAGTTAACTCAATTAGCGTTTAAAATTGTTGTAAAAACATCATATACGTCTGACAGAGTTACAAACAGTCAGTATCATGAGTACAAACTCGGACAGCGGTCAGCCGTCCGACACTAACCAGAGGAAAAGAAGTGCAAGTCCAAGTGGAGAGTCTGACTCCACGCTGCCCAAGCAGGCGAAAGTAAGTGATGAGGAACCAGGGAATGACTCTTATGGAGATGCAGAACCTGAGAAAGTTGGCAACGATGAGCCAAAAAATGGATCTGAGCATCCCGGGGACGGTAAAGAGAAGCATACGGCGATTCTGAATGAAGCAGACGCGCAGGAGAGCACAGGACAGGCTGCTGGAGGTGAGAGCGAGCGCCAGCCGTCAGATTCCGCTGCCATCGCCGCAGCAGAAGCGCTAGCCAGTCTGACCGGTGGAGACGCGGACGAAGACTGCAAAGAAATGCCCTGTTCGTCTAAAAAAGCGAGCCGAGAGAAATCGAGGGATAAGTCTAACCGTCCCGGTTGCTCTCAGAGCGAGAGAAGGACGGAGGCAGCCGCAGCTGACAGCTCCTCGTCCCTGCTGCTCTGCGAGGACCGAGAAGATCCAGAGCATGCTTCGTTCGTGGATGATGATGAGGAGGAGGAGGAGGAGGATGACGACTCTCTTCCTGGCTCTTCCTCCACGGCCAGCTCGTCAGTCGCCTCTGATAATGAGGACAACGAGGATGGAGAGTGTGCCATAGTGTCAGTGAAGATGGCCCCTGAGGTGCGGCAGTCCGTGGCGCTCCTCGCACAGGTGCAGATGAGGCTGGACGCGCTGGAGAAGAAAGGCGCGCGTCTGCATCAGCGCTTGGAGATGAAACTGAGCCGCCAGCGACGCCCTCACATCGACCAGCGCAGCGCCATCACTCAAGCCATCCCAGGCTTCTGGGTCACGGCTGTATCCTTTAACACAGTGTGCGTAACGTTCAGGTGGACATCATAGTAAGTGTCAAGGCCTTTGAAGTTGAGGTATATAGTTAATATACCTATGCATCATTGACTCGACCTCATGTCGCTCAAAACCCATAAGACCTATGTGCATCTTCAGAACACAAAGATATTTTTGATGACCTTTCAAAGACAGCAATGGTATTACCACATTCAAGGCCCAGAAAGGTATTAGCGAGGATATTGTTAAAATAGTCCACCTGGCCTCAGTTGTTCAACTGTAATGCTAAGAAGCCACAAGAATACTTTTTGTGGGTTTAGAACAAGTTGAAGATGAGTAATGACAGCATTTTCATTTCCTTTGTATTTTGGAGTTGCAGTTGGCCCAGAATCCATAGCAACTTCACTCACCATACTCGAAACTCCTCTGTTCATTTTGTTTTTCCATTTGCGTCAAATGTGTTTTAACTAGATGATTGTTGATTCCAGGTCTTTGTCTTCATTTACGTAGTGTGCACTTAACTTACAATTAATCAGCTTCTGAATCACCCACATCTATCAGCACAAATCGATGAGAATGATGAAGATGCTCTAAGCTACATGACTAATTTAGAGGTAATCAGTTTTTTCCGCTTTTCTTTTTCCTGTTTTCAAAACTTGCAAATAAAGTTGTTTTTTTTTAATATGCTCGACATTTGACAGATTGAGTCTTTCAAGAACAACAAACTTGGCTACCGCATCTGCTTCCATTTCCGGAGAAATCCCTTTTTTCAAAACAAAATGATTGTGAAGGAGCTTCACCTTGGTATGGGAGGTGAGTTGACCACTAGCACAGTTCTGCCTCTTTTCATGAATGTGAAAGCGATTACTCTGGGACTCGTTCGTTTATTCTGGGTTTAAATTTTGTATGTGAATCTCTATGTGCTTTCCTTTTTGCTCAGGGTCTCCAGTGTCGTTCTCAAACCCAATATTGTGGCACAGAGGGCAGAATCTGGTCGGTAGTGGAGAACCACGTCGAACATCACAGGGAGTCTACCAGAGCTTCTTCCATTGGTTCAGTGACCACAGCAACCCAGGAAGGGATGACATTGCACAGGTACATGTCTCATGTGGTTAGGTGCAGGCAGAAGAGCAGTATGAACAAAACCCTTAACACACAGTAAGTATGAAGCTTGAAAAACTGATGGACTCCTTTCCCTTGGCTCTAGATCCTGAAGGATGACCTGTACAGAAACCCGTTGAGGTATTATCTGACTCCACTCTGGGAGCCACGAGAGAACGGAAGGTAATCTCCAGCCTGAGACATCAAGATTAACATCAAGTGTGTTTATTTAGTTATTTTTAACACGTTCTGTTGTCCAGCAGCGGCCCCAAACCTCAGGGCAGCAATAATGGAGACGAGTGTGTGATCATCTCAGATTCAGATGAAGATGAGGAGAAGAGCCAAAACTTGGGGCAAGACGATGAAGATGATGACCAAGTCGGAGGTGAGGTTTTCCTTTTCACAAATATGTCACACAGTTTAATTATAAATAGCTTTTAGAAAGCCTTTCAGACCAATAAATCAAATCATCGTGACTGATAATTTGTCTCTTAGGCTCGGAAGAGAATGACAGAGACGAGGGGGAGTCCTCCTACGAGGAGAGAGATGAAGAGGAAGTGGATGTCGAGGAAGTAGAAGAGTCACGTGACTCCGGTGGCTGTGAGGTCAGAGAGCAAGGACAAGAAGAAGAAGATATCGATGTAGATGAAGAGAAGAGTTAGGACACGGGGTTGTCTCCATTTCTTTTTATGCAGAATAGCATCATTAGAATTTTCTACGCTCCGTTTTACTTCTATTGTTTCCTGCATAAATGAAGAGTCTGTTTCAAATAACAAGTGGTTAATGATGCTTAATGATCAGGGGTTAACTATGTCTTTATTGTAGATGGTACTTTCCATACATCAAAGATGATAAATATTCAAATTCAGTGTGTGCACTCCTTCAAAAACATGTTTTCCTTAAGATGTCATTACATTTTACACTTATGACTTTGCATTAACCGATTTCAGAGGGCTACTGGTACCCATAAGACACCTCTTTTATCTCACAACGGACTGTTTAAAGCTCGGGATTATAGACTGCACTTAGTTTAGTTTAGTTTTTGTATGAGGGTGTATATTGTATGTCACTCAAGATCATGACTATTTACACACCATACTTTCCTGTTTGGATGTTTTACTGGCCTGATCATGTTTTTCAGTCATTGCTGTAATGTTTTTGGTTTAATTGTTGTTTGTGTTACTTTTTCTCCTCATCTGATGAATTCTAACGTCGTGAAGCAACAGGTTTCCTTGCCTTGTTATTTGACATAAACTCTACCACCACATTTTGCTTATAAGGAGAAAGGTCAAACATTCTAAAAAGCACTTCGTTCTGAACCAAAACTCGATAACTCAGGGATGTTTACTCTCTTATCCTCCTCATACTGTAGATGTGTGTTTCCCTTCAAAAGCTTCGTTTATTCGGTTTTGTGTCATTAATAGATAACATCTTTTGTTTATTGACAAACCTTTAAGGAACTCGTTTATTTCGCACTGTTTACATAAGCAAATTAAATCCTGTCACTTGGTACCTCTTGCTATGGTGATCATGTGATCCTTAAAACTACTTTTGTCGTGTCTGGAATTGACACACCGTCAACACGTGCACGTTACCATTTATTCAACCTAATTAGTTACAATACAATGTTCTTTAAATGAGCAGAAAAAGCCATCTTGTGGTGTGTTTTTTTTCTTTTTTCGCCTTTTGACCGCATGATGTGTGCACTCAATACTCAAACTTTTGTGTCTAGTTGAATTATTAGATAATATTGTAAAAATAGTGAATATGTACACATCTTTTTTCATGACAGCTTTCATATTCACATCACTTTTTGCATTCATTTCAAATAGTGTTTCTTTTGCTCCTTTGCAATAATTTCTTTAACTTCGGTCAGTTTTTAGAGTGAAACCATTCTAAATGTTCTTTCTCCTAGGTATCTGTAATAAGGCAATTGTGTTCAAAAATTATGAGTTTGTTGATTTTGGTTTAAAAATGAAAAGCTGATTTTACTCATTGTAAGTATACTGGATTGTACTTGTTTTACCTGCAAAGCCAGTGGTTTGTACATAATCCTCTCCCTTAAAAAGGGTCTATAATTTGTTATTGAATTATTAGGGTAGATTTGACCTACAGTATCAAAGAAAAGCTATATTTTGTGTGCTAAATTTTATAGAGAACTACAATTTTTAAATATGTGTTTTTGTTTTGTTTTTTGTTTTCCATGTCAAATAAAGTTTTTGTCTTTTCATTCAGAATGTTTTATGTGGTCTGTTTCTCCAGAAAATGAATCAAATTAACAGTTTAATTCTTTCCTGTTGACACACTTATTTAGTGTTCATCTCTCAACAATAATTCATCTGAGCTGGGGAGTATGATAAGATTATTACATCAGATTAACATGCACCTAACTGTATTTACAAGTTTTCTCTCCTTTCAAGGGTTGTTTTTCATGTCTCCCCACAAGAGGGCAGCATAGAAAAGAAATTCTAAGCTGCTTTTCTGATAAAAGAACAAAGTCGTTTTATGGTTTTCATTTATTTCACAACAGCTGTGGTGCAGAATATTAGGATTCCAGTCTTTTTTTTTCTATTGAGAGTTTGTTTTGACTTTTGTATTTGAAGTGCCTCCAGACAACACAAGCTCTTGGTTATATGGGGGTCTGTGGGACTGCAAAGGCGATGAGATAAGCATCCCAGTGCAGTATAGAGTGATGTCATTGTTAAATGCTCTTATCTCCATTCACATGCCTGTGCTTAGACAGCTGTGTCGAGCTTGATCACGTGAACCGATGCATTCCATGTTTTCATGATCAATTCAACAGTCCTTGCAAGTTGACCTTCAGAGGTTAAACACATCTCTTAGGAAATGCACAGATCAACCCGAAGACATATTTCCTTTAAAATATGGAAATACGTGATCCACGAGGTAAACTTTACTTTGCCCTCGTCACCTCTGGCTGCATGTTAACCAGTTGCTTGGATTTTGACATAAGAGAGGTCAATGTGTAATGAAGCTTGGATACGTTTGGAAACAGAGCAGCTCTGCAAACAGCCGAAGGGCAGGCATTTTTGGGCAGGCCTCAACAGAGGAGTGCCGATGTTGCAATGGTACACTTAAAACCTTTGATTTCATGCTTAATGCAATGCTATAAATATTCCACTAGCAAAGGCCTGCCCTGTTTGTAAATGCAAAGCAGCCAAGCAGGTGGCAGGAGTAGAGATGTACTACCGTTATAGGAGATGTAGATCCCACCACACGTTTTATCTAGACCGAAGGAAATACGTGGTCTCATGGGAGTCCCATGCTCAATTCAAATAAAACGAATGTTTTCAGTTATTTATTTAATGTTTCTTAAATTTTTAACATTTTAATTTAATTACAGTTAAATACTTCAAAATATTATACAACAATAAACAAACAATATTGTAAGTTAAATATTTTATTTAATTTTTAAGCAAATCTTTTGGTTGTGTTCTTATATTTTACATTCTTATATCTTATATTTTTATATTGCTCAAATCTTATGTTTTTAATGAAGATAAAGTAAATCCCAAAGCCTTTCACATTAATTTCATGATTTAATTTAATTTAGTTTAGTTTCTTTGTTTTTTATGTATTTATATTTCTTTTATTTAATACATTTTATTATTTTAAATTTAAATGTATATATTTTAAATAAAAAAACACATTTTTGACTGTATTTTATATATCTCCCATATTTGTACTCCTCTTGTGTGTTTATCGCAAAACCTTTTACATTAAATTCATGAATTAATTATACAAATTATTTCCATGTTGTTGACCATGGGAGCTTTGAGACCCTTGCTCATGCAAGTCATAACTCACTGTTTTTGTCAGGAATAGGTGAAGAACTTCTTCAGATCTTGATTCAAGCCATCTTTACCCTTTACAGTAAGAAAAATAAAATAAAATCAATGCACTTTATAAAGCATCCAAAATACCAAACCATAACACTAGATTAAATGAAAGTCATAAAAAATCATCTGTCCAATGTATTTATTTTAATATGCAATGCAGGTCAGTAAAGTACACTAAAATAGTCAAAAGCAATTGGTGGAACAGAAGAAAGAAGGTCAGCGAGTGAAGGAGACAGAGACAGAGTGAGATGAAGAGGCTGGGAGCGAGGGAATGGAAAGAGTGTGAGATAGACATTAGGAAGGAAAGAGAGAGATAAATGGTAAAGCTAATTAGCAGACCTCTGACAGCCCTGGCAAGCAGATAAATGGTTTTTATCTGAAAGATCACCAGGAGTTGCAGCCTTCAGGCATCCCCTGCACTCTTTCCCCCCGTCTGCCCTCTAATACATGTTTTGACTCACTCTGTGGCAACATATGAGTACACATGCATATCTGAATTCTGCTTATTTATGCATTCATTTGATTTCATCAAAAACACTTCCTATTTGACTACAGTAAACAAAGTCTGTGTGCGTGTTTCTCAGCTTTTGTATATAAATTGCCCATTACCCATTCTTCGAAGAACATCACGCCTCGGGCGATTGCATTTGCAATCAAGATGAAACTAGAGCGTACTGGGAAAAAAAGGAAAAGCACCACAGTGGGACTTTTATCATCCCAAAATCTTGTGGCACCGCATCCATCTTTGATGAGCCAGGCCGCTTATACGCTCATCCATCCTGGGCATCCCGTGGGCTGTGGCTAAGGTGCTGACAGATTTATCTCCTAAGACAGATGTACTTTACACTCCCACACCCCTCCAGCTTTTCAACTTTTGCGGGGATTTACTTTCCTTTTCCCTGCATTTTGAAGGCTAGCACCAGGTTTACCCAGGATATTGACTCGTGCGGGAATCTGTCCTGTTGTGAGGAAATTACATCGGTTGTTTTAATGGACTTACTGGGTAGTAGGGTCAATGACATGACAATAATGACATGAAAATACATTATAATACAATAGAGTGCTGCAGGGATGACGCATGCTTGTAGGCCAAAATTGGGAAACGAGTTAGCATTTTAACACTTCCGGCGATGATACAAAGTCAATGGAAAAATTGAAGGAACCTGTTTTTTCAAAAGAAACAGTGTGATGCTAACGTTTGGTTTAGCTTACAAAAATACATTCACACAGCACACTATGTTTAATAATAATATTTACATGCCTCTTATAGAAAAAGCATTGATATTGATATCTGATTTAAAATTAATTTGAATATGTTCTTGGATTATAAAGTAAAACATTCAACCGGTCCATGCGGCTGAAATGCTTTTGTCCACCAAATGATGGGGTCCAACAGGCAAAATATGTGGAAAAGGACTCCTGTGGTCCCTCAAAACTGTCTGTCAATGTTAATATATCTCTTAAATAATATATCAGATAATTTTACATTTTTATGACAAGTCAGTTCAGGTTGTAAAATGTGGTGTGAGTCCATAAAAATCTGATATTTGTGGGGGAAAAAACTATTATATTTATATACATATACAATTATATATACAGTATATGCATAAACACATACACACACACACACACACACATATATATATAAAATACCATGAAAATATAAATGTAAAATGTAAAAATAATGAAAAATCATGTAAAACCATCATGAATATAAACGGTGCATATTAAAAACGTATCAAGTGCACATTTGAAAGTACATTCATAAAAGATTTTTCTTCTCTTTATTGTGGAAACTCTTATATGTCATTGACCCCACTAGTCTACTTTAATAAATGAATCCCTCTCCAACTCAAAACCTGCACTGACACATAGCCTACAGTGTTTCACAGAAGCGCTGCCTGGATTGATGAGCGCCACGTACTCATAATGATAAATTTGTTGTTGTAACTCTTGCTTTGAGGCTGCAAATCCCAGTTTATACACTGCAGAGAAAGAAAGACAATCATTTTCTGACAAAACCTCGCTGACTTCCTGACCATGCGTACGATGAAACGCGATGCTCTTTGTAGACCAAATGCATTTAAGCTCTTTAAAACTCAAATACAGGCTTTTTCAATCTTTACAATGCACATTGTATCAACTCAAAGCAAGCTTAAATTAGAGTAAATCATGTGCTCTTTCACACAAAGGATGGAGTTCAAATTCTGCGCTTTCACAAACATGAGACGCTCGCTCAAAAGGTCTGTCAAAGTTAGTAACAAAGAGAAATATATAGCTGTGGGTCATCACATTTGAAGTTGCCATAGCAGCATGTTCATGCAAGATACAATGGTCATATGTGAATTAGAATATAAGAAAGTGTTTTCACTTAAAACAGGGTGCGTACCAATTCAAAACATGACCCAGTTGACTAGTTATTCTTCTGTTACATGCCACATCACGTTGTTTCACCAGAGTGGGATTTTCTCACCAAGCTGAGGTTTTACTGCACTGTTTAAAAACCAAATAAGCTCATATATTAGGCAATTAAACTTTGAAGGTGATTCAGTGGTTTACGTAGATGTGGTCGTAAAACTGCGGACTGTGTAATGTGTCTCTGACGTGGGAGAATGTGGGGCTGAATGGAAGATAGTGAAACTGGTGGGGTTTAGTGCATTGTGGGTGAAAATAACACGGAAACCTGAACTTAAAGCCGACTTGAGTCACTTCCTCTCAGAGGAGAATAAAGGATGCCTCCCACAAAGAGAGAGAAAGACTAGACACCACCTCCACATCCGCAGCAGTATAAGAAAAGGGCACATTGTGTGATGTCATGAAAAGCAGAGCGTCTTTTTAATCAGCTGAAAAGCAAATGGTAAAACGTTTTACACACCCTTCCACTGACTCTTGAATTCCATATAAAGGCAATATACAACATTTGTACATTTAGTCGAAGTGCTGGCGTCCTAGTGCATGCCTGTGTCAGAGGCCCTAGAGAGAACACAACCAAGGGTCTTTTGTGTCCAAAGTACCGAGTCGCAAGTTTTTTTGTGTGAGAGAGCGTCCTTTTACCCAGCCCACCCCCTCCGTTTGTGTATTGCCACCGTCGTCTTGAGTCACGCAGCCTGACGCAAAAGAACTTTGGGAATTTCAAGACACTTTTTTCATGAGGGACAAACAGATCCACCACAAACGCGCTGCAGTGGGTCTCCTATACAACTGTTTGACAACTGTCTGTCATTCTGTTCGCAGCAGCTAGTGATGTGCACACCTAATGAGGCGAGACAGACGGGCAGGATAGACCACATCAACTTAATACCATGTCAACAGTGCTGAACTGCTGGCGCTTTTGTGCAGGAAAACTGTATACAGGATTCAAAAAATTAACATTTAAAAAATTAGGTCAATTAGGTCAAGGTATTATAAAAAAACAAATATGTGGTGCACACACACACATGGTTTTGAATGCTGTTGTTTCAACTTATCTAATATATATAATAATTCTAATATATAATAAAAAAAAATTTTCCTTCCTATGTAGTTTCTCTATAACATTTAAGTAATTAATGTAAAGAAATTGAATTGTATGTTAAACAAAAAAATGTAATCTGTCTGTTATCTATTGTTTATAATGTTCGTAGGACAAAGGCATTGCTCATAAATGTAAGGTTATGGCATCATGTATTTATTAGTTTTTTTTCTTTGTAAATTGATCATTTGCAAAATTCAAAATGTAATCATTTGCAAAAGTAAAAAAAAAATCTGTAGGATAGACATATCTTTATATATTTGATTTAATAATTTCTAATGTTGTTTTTTCAATGTTTTGCTAGTTCGTGAATAGTTGTGTGTTTCGTTATTATATGCGATATCACTGTGACAGTTTACCCCATACATGACTACTGTGAGATTTTGACAATATATGTATTTGTTTAAATTAAGCGCAAACACGTAATGTGACATTATGTAATGTGTTGTGTACTTGCATTTGTTGCATGTGACATCCCTGTGACAACTTACCCCGTATAGAACAATGTGACTATATAGTACATAGTATATATTTTATGTTAAAACTGCATTAAATTTAAACAACATTTGGTAGCACTTTATTTTAGGGTTTCTTAGCTGCCTATTGGCATGCGTATTACTAGAATATTAGCCATTTATTAGTAGATAATAAGCACATATTTGCTCATATATGCATATAATATTCTACATAACCCTATTCTATCCCTAAAATATATCCCTTATCCTACCCAATACCTAAACTTAATAACTATATATAATAAGCAGCAAATTAGGAATTTATTGAGGGAATAGTAGTTAATAGTGAGTAAGTGCTCCCTATTCTAAAGCGTTGTCCAACATTTAACGTGGCATTATCCAGTATTCTGTGTTGCATATCTGCATGTTCCTGACCTCTTCACGGTTAAAGGCGGTTCGTCGTAGTGCTGAGGGGCTGGACCGTGACACTTCACCGGCGGAATAAACCAAACACCTGCCACCGCGCAGACTTTCAACAAACGGAGACGTGCAGCGTGGAGCTTACGTGACAAGAAGACGGACACATCTTCTGTTTTGTATTCAAAGTGGCAAACGCTGGAGATATTGTCACGCAAACTGCAAAACACATCTTGACTTTTGTTGCCTTTATCTTCTCAACTGTCTAGATAAGAGCTTAGAAGTATCCTGAGGAATTACGTGCACAAACTGCAACTTTTATCGTCGATTTTTGGATCGTCTGACACGCCCTAAAAGTAAGAATTCAAAAGGCTAGAGCTATAAAAGCTCTTATGTTTTTATGAGAAGGCTTTGGACGGATTTCAGAAATTCAGTAAGGCACGAGCTGTGCTCACGGAGAGGGTAAGGAATGTAACGATAACATCTCACCTGCGCCCGAAGACACCAAATACACGGAGCAACAGACCGACTAAAACACAAGACCAGCGAATCAGGTGAATATACAACACCTCTCTCAGTTTAGAGATAAAACCATTTCAAACTTCTTAAAGTCTTAACAAAGTGTTTTGGCCTTAGGTATTGTTAGATGAGAGGGAAATCAGTGGTCATCAAAAATCTAGAGGATTCAGGTTTTTTTTTTGTTTTGTTTGTTTGTTATTGGATGACAGCAGATTTGTGCGAATCATAGCAACTGTGTACATTTTGCAGTAATATTACAGATAGCCTGCATTTTACAGGCACTCCAACATCACCCTATCTCACATCTCCCTGCAATTTGTGTTATATAAATATTTAACTGTTAAAATAATTGTGCCTACTACAGAGGTGAAATAATTTAACAAGGGTGTATGCACTATTTCCAATTGCAGTAACTAGGGGGAATTTAGCCTGCTTATAGAGAGCAGAAATATTGTATTCATATTTTGCACCAGATGTTTCTTTGTGTTCAGTCAGGACTCTGACCAATTTAAGTGTGTGCATGGATGCTCGAATAGTTTATAGAACATTTGTGTGTTAGAGCAGCTTTGTGAATGTTAAAATTGTAAAAATTGCAACTGCCATGAGTTTGTGTGATGGCTGTGTGTGTCAATATATATTTTATGTATGGCAACTGCATTCATAGGATGTAACATCCTTCATTTTATTAGCATTTAACAGCATATGAAGAGTTTTAAAGAAACCAAAATCTTTTAAATGACAGTTCATAAAGTTTTGTATAAAATAACATTATTTTGCAGATTCAATAATTATTATCAGTTTACAATTCATTATAACTTAATTTAAATTGCTATGCTTCTCATAGATACATTAAAGCTTGTAACTGAGAAGATACAATTAACGTGACAGACAAAATTTAGCAATCTCAGACCTAGCTAAAATGCTCATAATTGTCAAGTGCTAGTGTGGCACGTCCAACATCTCCCTATAATTTGTGAGTGTTTTATAAATATTTGATTGTTTAAATATTTGTTTTCTGTATTTACCGCAGTATATTTGGATTTACAAAAGAGCTACAGCAGCCTGACATTTTGTTAGTCACAAAAAAGGGGAAAAAACAGACACGTTCTAGTTGGATTTAATGGACGTCATAGATTGCGCTTGAACATCCATAATTCATACACTGGCCATTCCGGCAGAGGATGACTGATACATAATGCATGCTAACAAGAAAGTATAACAGTTTACACCTGTGAACTTCCACTCAAGATTTAAAACAGCAAATATTTTGCTTAACAGTTTACTTAAGCTATGTAGACATGCAAATGCTCTATATATAAATAATTCTTAAAATGTTTTTATTTATTTTGCAAATTGCATGTATGATGTCTATCTATCTATCTATCCATCTGTCTGTCCTTCTGTCTCTTTGTCTTTCAGTTATATTGGATGTATAGCCGTGCTTTTTGTGTGTGTAAGTGAGAGTGAGTGAATAATAGTCTGTGCTTCCTACTCTTTCCCTTCAAATCAGTGCCAGAACCAACATGTAAGAACACCTGAGTGACTGATGCTGTTGAATATGTGAAGGAGAGGAGACATAAGACAGATCTGATCTTGCATGTGTGAGTGTTTCAACAAGAGCCAGTGAAACACAGTAAAACATCAGAGGGTTTTTGATATCAGGTTCAAAAGTGAAGAGGCTTTGAGCTGGAAAAGACGATATTAATTATTTGTTGGTTTTGGTAGTCATTCACAAGAGCACCCAAGATCACAACTGTGCGTTTGCAGTTTTCAGACCAATAATTCTTTGCTCTTGTCTAACACTAACACAGTGGCTATGATCCCTATCTGATGTCTACAGAGTCATGATACACATCTACATGAACATACAGAGAGATAACCATCTCCAGTTCCTTTTTTTACTCTCCGCTTTCATTTACCAACTTTTTTATGCAATCTACAGCTCTCTTTCTATGTCATCTTGCAGTTTGGACATGTAGTACATTCCTGGACAAGCCCCTAGATGCACTTTGAATGTGAATTTGAACCAGTGACAGCTGGCAGAGCCTGGACCAGTGTTTGTGTTTGTGTACACGCGTGAGCTTGTGGAAAACGATCAAGCGAGTTGCCTAGTGTCAAAACTTTTGCTTTAAAGCAAAACACACAAACAGCTGAGAGCAAAGCTTTGGTGTACACACATGTGCAGTGTGCCTAAGTGCTAATAAAAACACTGGATTTAAGCATGGATCTCCAATGAAGAGAATGTATGGACAAACAAATCCCAAGTATGCGAGGGCCTGCTGTGCTGACATCACTCGCATACATCACCGGCCAGCTGATGATGTCATAAACAGGAGCCCAGGATCAGTACCTGATGGAAACTGATCTAAAAGAGGCAGCAGTCGCAGCTCTGGACTCCAGCGAGATCTTCCAAGTTATAACAATGAGCAGCGTGACGAGGCTTTGCAGCAGTTGGAGTGATTTTCCATCCCCAGCTTTTCCCAGGCACATGGCCCCATAAGCTCTAAATCACAAGCAGTGATTTTTGGGTCAATGTTTTCTGTTCATTTACTCTTAAGCTCATTAAATGTGCAATTCATGCATACAATAATGGAAATTCACCAACAAATTATTTTGATATTTTATGTAAAGCATGAAAACAAAAATGCAAAACAAAAACCGGCTGGATGAAGATGATTAACGACACCTGTTTGTCCTAAAATAAAACTGACACCATGTTGCATAAATGCTGACCCTCTAATCCAGGCCCGAAACCTCTATCTTTGCATGGAGATGAATAGAGGAAGGTGTGACAGGCTGGGATTTGTCTGGCTGTTAAAACTCAAGGCTAAATATACAAGAGAGTAGTAGAGTACAGTAGTAATGTTTACTTTTCTGTTCCTTTTATTGTCTGTCTAAATCCACCTGTCTCCGTCTCTCTTCCTCCTCTTCATCTCTCAGTTATTTTTTCCTCCTCTTGTCCTTCGTCTATTCTTCCTTTGTCATTTCAGCCTCTTCCTTTGTCGAAATCAGTGAAAAATATAACCTCTCTCGTGCTTTTCTCCCTATGTCCACCTTGTTTTTTTTTTTTTCTTTTGTGTGGGTTTGTATAGGTTGCCTGCGAGTGGGTCTAATTATGAGAGTAATGGAAATGAGACTCCTCCTGTTGCTGTTGGCTTTGTTTGTGTTTGAAGTGGCCTGCACACATCGCTCCACTCCCAGAGTACACCTGGCTTTTAAAGGTGAGAGCAAACATTATTCATTACCTGTCTATGCATACTCAAACACTAAGCTTCTCTCTTTCTCTTTTGCATACACCCACAAGCCCATACATACACACCCACGTACACACTTAATCTAAATCAGAACATCCCAGACTTCTGTTGTTGTTATATAAAGCTAGTTATATACAGAATGCTAACCAAAACCCACACCCTTCCTCTTGAAGAAAATATTTTAGTTGTGTCCCAAATGACATGGTATACACTATGCATATGACATTTCAGTCTGATAGCCTTTTTCCCCTTTGCTATGTAACTACAGTGCAATAGGTACCCAACATTCCACTCTTCATTTTCTTGGTTAAATAAGTGTATCACCCAGTTAAATTGCACACCTTGTTGGGATTTTAAGTGTAAATACTCACGCTATTCATACCACAAAATGACATATAATAGTGCAAAAGTATTCAAACCTACAAGCACCTTTTGTATTGTTAGGAAAACAAATGTTGTACTAGTTGAGAATGGATTTGAATGTAGCCTTGTCAGATTTAGCTTGTAGGGAGTAATTATATAGCCAATTATGTACACACAAACACACACACAATTGTGTTTGCGCAGTTTCCTTTCCAGTGCCAAGTAGTTCTTTGCTGAAAACAAATGGTGGATGTTGTCTGCTTGGTTGAGGTGTGGAACATGCTGGGTCTGGGTGGGTGTCCTCAGTGGAGCATATTCCAGAGAACCCTTGAATCTTGTGCATTGTTTATTGTTCAGAAATTCAAGAGCTCAGTAATATTTGTCATTTCCTGGATTTTAAGATGAGTTATCTCATCTTGCAATGTGGGGCTGCATGAATGCAGTTCTTAATTAATCGGACAAAACATTCTATAGTAATGCAAAAATAACAGTTTAAGTACCAAAGAGTAATTGTGGATTATTCTAAACATGTTCGGAAATCAATTTTCTGCTTCTTCCTATTTATTATGAAATGTTTACTTTGCTATCGCCTTGCATTTGTCAGTTGACAGCTGAGACTACAGAATGGTTTCTGGTTTTTAGTTCGGTCTGTTAATTTTTCACCACAGTCTGACAGAAAATCTGACAGGGTCAACAGCTGATATTAAAATAACCATATTTTGCATATCACATGAATATATCAAATGCATTTTTGAGATTTTTTTTTATCACAGCGTTTATAAAAGTAGAACATGTTATGAAAGACTAAAAGTATATTTATTAACAACTATTTGTACTTTCTTTAGCTCAGTAAACATTAACAGACGTTTACGTTCCATTCAAATTTAACTAGATTTAATCTAGATTGAGTTACTGTCTGAAGATAGGTGGTTTTGGGGGTCAAAAGTCATAATTTTGACTCAAGAATCCCAAACCGCTTGTTGGGAGATTCCCGCAGATTCTTTCCCAGCATCCTCCTACGTCTTCAAAGCATATATTAGATCTAAATCAAAGCCATTTTAACCAAGTATAGTCATTGTCAGCTGTCAAGCTGTCATCCTTGTTCTTAACAAACACATACACATACATGCAGTCACTTCATACACACATTAGTGCAACTAATACATACACAGGTATCCACACGTTACACAGGCCCTCTAATTATAATTTTAAAACCGTCTGAAATATGGGATGCTTAACACATACCTGATGTAAACAAGCATTAAAAGTGTGAATCACTTAAGGGGAATCCTCTCATATAACGTTTCATCTGAATAAGTTAAAGGTGGAGAGAGGTCCCACATAATTACTCCAAAGATTATAGAGCGGCCCATCTCTCACGTACGCCAGATTGTAACCCTGCACATTATTGTTTGGAAAGTACTCTGAGATTAAAAACAGCGGTGAACATCAAAATACAGCATCCCACCAGAATATAAACACAATTTTGGATGTGTTTGTGTTGACCCAGCCAAAATGTAAACAACTTTTCCAAAAGCTGCGTTTTCCTTAAGTCACTCTCTCCATTTTAGATTGCCATTTCTGTGGGGCCTCATTCTTTGCTATGGTACAATAACTATGACCTACATAAAAAGCTGACTTGACTTGAGTTAGCACTCACAGATACCTTTGTTGGTCTTTCTTTAAATATTCTGGTGCGGTTATTATTTTGTTTATTTTTAGAATAAAGTTGTTTTAGGTCATCTGGCAATAATGACAAGGATATTACACAAAGAACAAAAGCAATGTGTCAAGACCTGTTTACACCCCGTTTGAATCTCATCTTTTCATTTGGATGCATTATATGTTGGTATGTTGCTTATAGCATAATAATAACATTTTTACAGGTTCATCTGATAAGTTTACATTGCATGCTTATTTCTTTTTTTTTTGATTACATAAAAAAAGCACATATACAGTATATATATATATATCCTACATATTGGTGCATCCCTCATTTTTTTGAGGTGGGATGTGAAATGGTCTTGATGATGATGGTCTTGATTCATGACCAATAAGTGGAGGTTCTTCTTTTTTACAGTAAACAGTGGTTGAAGCCTAGATTCTCAGTGGCGCTTGAGATTTAGAGAATTCAATTGACACCTCTGTTTTTCACAAACAATCCAATCAAGATGGGTTAAAAGTGCCTTGAAGGAATTTCATAATGATGTTAGCAGCATTCATGAGAAAGAAAAACTGTTCCCAATATCAATCACGTCATGTTTCATATTTCCCATTGCCCCGGGCTCATATTCCTCCTGCTTGTGCCCTGATAAAACCTAATTGAAGAGATGACTGGGCTGAATTATACGCCCTCAGTAATTTGGATCTAACTAGTTATTGTTAGCTTTGTCTTGTGTTTCATCACTCGTCCCTATAATTCCACTGAAACACTTTGGCTCTGATCCAGTCTGTTCCTGCCCTCCCATTTTCCTCAATTGCAATGTATTTTACCCCAATCAGGAAAGATCAACCTTCCAGTATTAAGCCCCCCTCTCACCCTCACCACCACCTTCTCCTTCACATTAAGAATAGTTGGACGGAAAAATCCACTTGTCTCATTGGCCTCTCTATTTTCTGCTGTTATCTGAGATGGATTGTTCATTGTTTGCCACCGGGATGGTCTTTGTTTCTGAGGCGCCTGCAGATGAGGGAAGGTCTTTGTGTAACTCTAGAAAGTGTACCCAACTAGAGGCTATAGGAACACTACAACAGACTGGCAGAAAGACCAAAAGAGGAACACGATATTCTACAATGGCCCTATGCGTTCAGTGTGTAACCTTACCCTTTTTTAATGAAACAATTTACCATGGCTGTTGATCAATTTAGTAATTTATTTAGATTATGATATGATGATTAAATAATTAAGTTATAAAATTACCTTTTTATTTATTTAATGTTATAATTCAGAGATATTGTGGCAAACTAACAATATTTAAATAATTATGTATATATGTAATTTAAATATTTATTTTTATATAATATTGGTAGAAATATTAATACTTCATTTACCTCAGAATTTTTATTCTTATTTACTTCTGAATTTTTATTTCAGCTTAAAAAAAAAAAAAAAAAAAAAAAATATATATATATATATATATATATACATATATATATATATATATATATATATATTACACATGTATTAAATGTTTCCTCAAAACTTCAATTAAAACAAAAAAAAGAAAATTAATAATAATAATAATTGTATACCTCTGCTGTTTATTGGCTGTTTTGGGGTTTTTTAGGGGCTCATTTGAATACTTGTCTGTCTGTTACATTATGTGTGTGCAGAATTTACAATATCAATGTTTATGTTCATGAATTATGCATTTTCTTTGACACACTGTGACACATTTTTTTTGACTGAAATTTTCTGGAGGTGAATTTTGCTTTAGGAGATATCAAACGCATGGAAATGTGTTCCAGTAGTGCGAGTCTGCTTAAGAAACATCCTCCTTCACAAATGTTTTATGAATGTGAGATACAGGCGCTTTGATTACAGGTGGTAAAGGACTCGACTCAAAGCGTACAGTATAATAAAATCTTTAAATCATTGCTTCACTATATTGAGTGTCATTTCGTTCATTAGCCCGTGACATCAAATAAGTAATATTGTTTGAACAGTACGATAAGTAAAAAAAAAAACATAATGAGAGGGCTTGTTTTTTCTTTTCTTTTTCTTCAAAGTAGTCTTGGGGAGTAATTATATTCTGGTTGCTACGGGCAGCAGCTCACATACCCTCAGACTTGTCTCCATCCAGATGACTAGCTCCAGCCCCACTGTGCTGTAATTAATCATTACGCCAGATGCCAGTGCTTCCCCCATGAGCTCCATCAGTGTGTGTTTCTTTGTGCATTTGTGAGTGTGTGCGTGAGTCCAGTTTGCTCTTGACTCTTGCATGCCAATGTGCGAAAATCATAAAAAGAACTCAAGTCATTCTCGGGTAAACAGAAAGACCTGCGGCTCAAGGAGTTTGTCTACTTTCTCGCACATTCATGCTCCAGCTCCTGTATGCATTTGATTTCTCATTCATATACAGCCCACTGCCCTCACCTCTACCTGAGCCACAAATTCACAGACCAATTTTCAAACAAGAAAACCCGGACCTCTCACTGTCGTCTCCCTTTGATTGGCTCTGTGGGTAGAAGAACATGGTGATTTCATCTGGAACTGTGCTGTTTTAAAAGAACAAATCACCGCAATAATTCACCCTCATGTCGTCTCAAAGTCACATGAAAACATTAACTTAATGCACACAACACAATAGGATTATTCAGCATGCTCAAGCTGCTTTATAGTACAGTACAATAAAAGTGGATGTGTGACACATGTGTGGTCACTATAAGACAAATGTGGAATACCTCAGAAATGTGGATTAATTTAGAATTACGTAAATAAAAACATCAAAATAAATGTAAAAAAAGTTCACCAAATAAAAGTAGTGAACATATAAGTGAACATATTTAAAACTCCACTACAATGGTGTGTTTTACCAAACAGTATCAATGCACTGTTAGCGTATAAAGAACAAAAAAATCTGATTATTATTTAATTATTATTATTATTATGTATTGATTACTTATACATCTTATAATTAATATTTTTTTTTTCTGTGTGTGTGTATATATTAGGTCAAATTACTAAAAGCAGAAGTATAACTGTTAGTAAAACAAAATAGATACAGTATACTGTATATAT
>JAUCNO010001851.1:12889218-12930343 GCA_032353835.1 Enteromius viviparus
AATCCCCCCCCCCCCCCCCCCCCCCCCCACGAGCCTGCCTGTAGCTTTAGGTTTAGCTTTATAAGTTCAGAAATTGCACTTGTACACATTGTTCTGTGTGGCGCTTGTAAAAACAGCACATCACTGTTTTCGAACGTCTCACTTCTGTTTCCTTGTTCGATTAGTCGGAATCACATGCTACAGTGAAGGCTTAGAAGTGTGCCTTAATGCTTTTGTGCTTCCGCTTTTTTCCTGATCTGTAACTTTCCTTACGGTGTTAAGCAATTTAGGCTCACCCGGACAAATGTTTTCTGGCTGATTTTGATCAGAATCTGACCGAAAATTAAATTGGGTGGCAGCTGTTAACATTTTTATTTTTATTCATTCATTTATTTTTTTAAATTACATTTCATTTTATTAGTAGGTACAAAGCTAATGATTCCAAATGCCATGCCTTTTGTCCAGTTGTTTTAGTCAATGATTTGGAGGGGCCGTCTCGTTTAAAGAAATTTCTGAGTTTACCCTAGTTTCACAACCAGAGGTTTGACAAGAGCATGTTGCAATAGCCAGACTTGTCCCTTATTTCAATAGTGTCACTGTATTTGCATTGTTTGACAGTCTTCACGTGCTTTTATGGACGTGCATGTGGTTAAAAAACAGGATCTCAGTGACGCATAAGAGAATATTCTAGAAATCAAATTGATCAGTGTTTGTACTACCCCCTGTCTTGCTATAAAGTAAAATAACCAAGGTAATTTTAACAGGAAACCATCAGACAGTACACGATGAGTCGTTCAATGATATCCCAGGACATGTCTATTGTCCAGAACATTTTTTTGTCTGTCTGTGGCCTGGTGCTGCTAGGTCAACCAGAACAGTGCTAGTCTGGACGTCTGCTCGTGGCAGAAGTGGTGGCAGCAGGCTCTTGACCCTGAGTCCTGTTGGGAGAGGTTGAAGACCATGACAGCATATGGCCAGTCTGGTTTGGTCCACCTTACTGTCTGACCATCTCTGCCTGACTGCTTCACATCAAACAAAAGGCTTGTTGCCCATGTCTGACCTTCTGTCACTCCAAAATTCATCACGGCTGGTGGGTTAGATCTCTAGCAATGTGAGACCGTAAAGTACGTCAATCAGACTTTCACCTTACACCCATAACTGTGTGAATTCACAATGGTTTACATTGTAAAGTGATGTTTTGTAGCTCTTTGATCAGAGGCTTCACTTCGTTCACATCAAGAATGGCTCCAAACAAACTATTCCCTAAAGGATTGAAGTCTTTGGGCCTGAACGTTACCTCAGTGAGGGTGTCGAATGGATTTGCAAGTCTGAGATACACTTCTGTGTTTATCAGAACCCAAATTCATCCACATCGCCTCAAGTTGTTCTCTATTTTTGCAGCGCACTGGCATGCATGTGGCCTTATTTCTCTGCACTGACCACATGAAGCTTCTTCATGCTGCTGTTTCCTATCTAGAGTCATATCCTTCCTCTTTTTGTTTTTCGTAAAGAGAGCTCAACTTTATTTCCCCCTTCCTCACAAGTATCACCTCGGTTCATCCATTGCTCTGATTTCAGGGGTGTTTTTTCTTGAAAAAGAAAGTAATTTTTTCTCATTTCCTAATTGCGCTCAGCAGTTTAGTGGAAAAGTAAAAACCAGATCATCTTTTATGAAGATCACGTTTTAATATTAGCTAGCTGTTTTGCAAATTGCCTAGGTTCAGAATAAAAATATTAACTTAAGTATACTGTAGAATAAACTACTTCGTACTGTTAGAAAACAGTGGTCATTATTCTGATATAAACATAGGGCCCTATGAAATTTATTTATTTTTTCTCAAATTCCATTTGAAGTTTTTTTCCATTTCTATTTCCACATCAAAACTTATCATAAAAGTCCTGAAACTTAAGCTACAATAACTTAACAGCAGTTTATTAAAAGTTTAGCTACAATAAAATATTTAAGGACCTATGACATGTTATTTTTAGGGCAATAGTTTTACTTAAAAGAAACGGTAAAATGCTCATGAAGTGACACTCAAAACATCTTCATGAACTCGCATATAAAGGTGGTAAATGCCAAAAAGGCCACAGTGAGCATGTGTCTGCACCATTTATTTACACACAAACCCACTGAACATGCTATATTCATACTTAAATGGTATATGCAGCTTAATATTCACTAACAATAGCCCATTTTGCACTTTGAATGTACTGATTTATATCCTTCAAAAGTGACACAAATTCCACGTTATACAGTAAATTCCAATTTTATCACAGGATTCCACAATTCTGTCTACGTTTTCCACATTGCAGAAATGAATAGGGCCCTATGAACATTTTAAACAGCTGAATTATAGATTATTGCATAACTGCACTGCTGTCACATGACCTCATCACAAGTAATGCAAATATTGTTTTTAAATTTTCATCAAACATTCGGTATTCTGATAGATGTGTTAAAAGAGACAAAAATCCCAGCTGTTATTAGTTCCTGTTCATCTTACTCACTGTAAATGGAAGCGCAGGTTAAGTACATTGCAAGCACTATTTTGAAGACAAGCAATAATACTTTTAAATTGATCCGTATTTGCAGAAGGCAGCACATTGGCATTGCTAATATCAGCTAATTGAGTTGCAGTGGTGTTTGTTTATCAGAGAGGGACTAAGTGGTGTGTGTTTGCATGATAATGAAAGACTCTCATCTGTGAGAGAGGCTGTAAAGGAGGTCATTAGAAGTGGTCCATCGCTGTTCAATGTCTGACCCATCCAGGATCAAGCAAGTGTGACAGAAATGGCTCTTCAGGCTTTTGAAGACTGAGATGTGCTGGACCAAAGTGAATGGTTTTTACGCTTGTCCTCCTCTCAGCTCTTAGACTCTGGTCAAATCTGCCCATCTGCCATTGTTCGAATTGAACTGCTGCTGGTTACAGTATGTCTGCATTTCAGCTGTTAAGTTGCATGTGAAGAATTCAGTTTGTAAGATTTTGTTTTACATTTTAACAGTTTAATGCTTTAATGCATTTCACTACTTTGTTTTCATTGTTTCATTTTTTTAAATTATTTGTTTTAGGCCTTTTAGTTTAGTTTGATGCAGACATTGTAGTGAATGTTGAGATATTGTTGATCGAACTGTTAAAATGTGTATAACCTAATAAAAGGACAAAAAAAGATTGTTGTGTGCTAATCCTAATATATTCATAAATTTAAAAAAATAAACAAGATAATTAATTCTGGGGGCAATTACTGCACTTATAATAAAAACAAAAAACAAGACAAAACATTTTCTTATACTGAATATGATGTCTGTTTGAAGAAGCTGAGTTGTGAAGTTGTGAAGTTATAGAAATGAATTTAATCAGAATGAGTGGGAAATTAAGAAAATGTACATTTTCATGAGAAATGTTTTCATCAGATCGTATGGGTTAATGTTAAAGTAAAGGAGTTAAATTCCACTGACTTGACCTGAATTGTGAAAGCAAACAAAACGTAATGTACTGATAGAAATGCAGTAACATGAATGCTTATGGGGAAATGATTTGCCACAGATGCTGTCGATAGAGCTTCTTCTATATTCCTTTAATGTACACATTATAGAAGGCACTGCTGTAAAGGAAAATGCCATGACTACAGGCCATATAATGTAACCACAAGTACATTTACTTTACATTTGTATTCTGTCCAGGCATATTTTTAAAGGGGCTTACAGGAATTTGTATACCGTGTGTTGTTCAAAACTGCAAAGATCATCATACATTGCTGTGGTTTCTCAGATTCAGTGCTATTGGGTGCTTGGGTAGTGTTTATGCATGCAAGTATTACTTCACAGTTTCCATGCGGTAGATTGTTTTTGGCAGTAGTCCATCCCCAATACAAGGGTGAAAGGCAGTGCAAGCTTCCGAGTCTTTTTTTTTTTCTCAATAATGACAATCATTGTTTGATAACGTGCTAATTTAAAGGAAAAGCCTGTAAACAATGAACAGTGTTGATGTATTGTGTGTGGGAAACAGCAGCCTTTTTGTTGCGGAAAAGGTTTGTTCTTTTTTTTTTCATTCCTGAAACTCAAGAGGCCAAGGTCTCGCTCCTGTCATTGAATTAGTGTCAGTGTTTGGTTAAGGTCACCCTGTGTTGCAGGTGGCAAAATTATAATGTCTGTTTCCTGGCAAAACATTTCATTGAGGGGGGAAAAAGAGTCACCGAACAGCTTGTTTCCTTTGTGGGGACATATGGACACATTCATGCTCTTCTACATCTAATAGCCTGTGGCTATTCTACTGTGTGTAACTCTATTCCCCTGTCCTTCTTACCAGCTGGACAGAACAGACAGTCACAGTCTTCAGATATGTAAACCTCATCAGAGTGCTTGCATACAATCGCTTCGTTTACCTATAGAATATATTAGACTTAAAATAGTTTTGCAATTATCTGTTTTCCTCACTCTCCTCTGTCTGTTGCATCTGTAATGTCCCTTACACACTTGAAGTTTACATTTGAGAGTTTCGTCCTCTCATGTAGTCTTGTTCGAACTCTTCTTTTTATTGAGCTAAAATGAAACTCAGGATCATCTGATTACTGAAAGAGATTGAAGTCACAACATAATTGCTTGTAAATGTTGCTGTGCTATATTTCATTAGCTCAGTGCCTCTTTGAGTCGGAATGAATGAATTCATTTTTTATTTCACACACATGTCCCCGGTTGCACCTGTCATCCTCTGCTGCTGACTTCACACTCTCCGTTGCCCAGAGAAACGGTAACCGTTGCCATGGAATCACAACGCAGCCTTGTAGTATTTGTTTATTTACATGATTCTTTTGACGCAAGCATGAGAGTGATGCAGGAAAAGGCCAGAAAAGGGCCAAATCGAGCCTAAGGAGGAAACTCTCAAGCTCGTAAAGGTGAATGAAGTGTGCCTTTAATGATTTCACATACCCAGCTTAAAGAGATGACTATATGTAACCCTACTATTAACATTTTTTGTTGAGCGTCATAACCATCCTAACAAAGCAACATTGATTCAACCAGTGGCATGTGTTTGGGGGCGGGGTTTAGGAAACAAGTGGTTATTATTTTTTTTAAACCTCTTCCAGAAGCTCCATCCATGTCGTGCAAACACTCATTTTCAACTCTACAAGCCCCTCGGGCTGAGTCACATGGATGACCATTTTATGGATTACTGTGGATGGGCCATATGAGAGATTAAATTAGCACACGCCTGAGGGAAGGCCCCTTACATTGCCACCAGGAACTGCAATGAGCTACAGGACCACCATCATCAACACCCATATTACACTAAGTGTCAGTTACAAGTGTGTTCGGATACCTTCTGGGAAATCAGACTAGCTAAACATAATCCATCTCATTCCAAGCGTGTATGCCTTTATAACACAAAATGAGATATTTTGACAAATATTTACACTGCTTTAGTTCCATTCATACAATGAAAACCAGTAGGGTCAAAAACATACATTTTTTTTCATGCTTTTGTTTTGCATAAAATATAGGTCATCATCATAATCAATAATCATAGGTTTAGAGCAATAGAATGACAAAATGTTCTTTTTTTGGGGTGTACTGTCCCTTTAAGATTAATTGAGCCTTTTTTGAGTTCAAGCATGTGATTATTTCACATGTTACAGCTAAATGTGTTGGAGAGTTTCTACAAACAAACACTGTCAGGAGCATAAGCTGCCATCCTAAATGTCTTCCAGAGAGGCAGAAGTGTGATCAAGAGTTAATCTGTCATTATCAGGAGGAGATGCAGCGAGTGCTTCTCATTAGGCAACTTTTCATCCTGTTATGTGGTAAAGGAAAAAGAGACGTGATGGCCTGCGTTTAAGGTCTCGTTTGCCTTTAAAATCCATGAGAGAGACTGACAATAAGATATTTTTCTACCAATACATTTAGCCCTATGCTGACGCACAAAATCACCTCACATGCTAATAAAAGAATCAAAGAGAAAGATGGAATAAAGAAAAAAAAAAAAACAATTGCAAAGGTGGCAGAGGTGAAACCGCTCAGGATAAGTCTATAGCTGTGTGGTGTTGCTGTGGGAGACCGTCGGAGACAATAGCCGGAGTGACAGGTAATTTAACAGGCACTGGGGCGGAGTGAGTCGAGCGCACTGTTAACACATTGCCACCGCTGCTGATGAGAAGTATTTTATAGAGCCAGAATTAGAAACCGTCCATGAGTGGCAGGCTGTCTTTCTCCAGAGGAGACTCTTCTAAAACTGTGCAAATCAGTGATGAAGATATTTATAATTCTCTCTCAACCCTCTGCTTCTGTTTGTATCTGCTTCTCAGCAAGCTGAATGAAGATTATAAAAAATGTGCCGGTCTACAGTTCAGATATACTGTTTATTCTCAGATTTGGTCTAAATGTGGATATATAGCTAGAGGCCTTGGCAAACTTTCAAGGGGGCTTGAAGAAGACTGAGAACTACTTTAATTATGTTATCATGGTACACATATATTGTTGTTGATAATATGGGCCCAGGAGTCAAAATTGTTGAGAAACACCAGTTTATATATGTATATACAGTTTGGGCTAAACATTTGAAGTCCTGATGGTGAATGAACGTTTTTGAGTTTTTCTTTATTTGCATGCAGTAAATGCTGATGTAAGTCATCACTTTGAGATTTGTGTTAGTTTTGCTAGTTTTGTGTGCATGTTTGTGTTGAATGCCTCCCGTACTTATAGTTTTAGCACATTTATGAAGGTAGCAGGGTAAAGTGCTGTTAAGATCTCTCTGTGTAAAGACACTTCTGTTTATTCTCCTATTTCCAGTAGACAGGATGTAAACCTACAGCAAGTGCATACAGACAAGAACATACAAATCCGCCCCACCTTTATTTCTCACCGCAGTGATTCCTTGTGTGAACACTTAACTTTTTTTTTCCTGTGTCTCTCTGTTTTTGCAAACCAACAGGCTTTTCTCCAGAGAATAAGGCAGACTGCAGAAAACCAACAGTGTCTTACTCCAGAGCAGGTCAAGGTAAATAAATAAAAGCAGTAACACACACGGCACATATTTCATAATACAGCACATGAAATATTGCGGGGGAGGGGGGGTGATTAAAATAAAACAAATAAAAATGATCTTTTCCTTCCTCATGCAGATCTTGTTTTCCAACATTGAGTCGATTTTGGAAGTCCATCGGGATTTTCTTTCCACTCTGGATGCCAGTTTGCAGCCTGAACCCCAAGCGTACCATTCTCTTGGACATGTGTTCCTCAAGTTTGTAAGTCCAGGAGATTGCATTTAAAATCCTGTTTGAACTAGTGGTTCTCCAATTAGCAATTGATTCATTAAGGTTTTGGGGCTTTTTAGTCATGCAAACCATTCAAATGCGTGTCCCAATCCATCCAAGTGTTGGATTATACTTAGATCTGTATGCATTCACCTCCTCCATTCTCTCAAAAATGTTATTTTTATTGAAATTTTCACATTCATTAAATTTGCAACTTTATGGAAGAATTGGGAATGTTTTCTAAATAGCTCTCTGCAATTCTAGCTTTTAAACGGTTCTGTATAAAACTAAACTACTTTTTTTCCTCTCTGGAAATATGTTAATGATGATTTCTTATTAGAACAGTGATTTAATTCATTTCTTAGTGTTGGCTGTCAGCTGTGCGTATTAATTCTGGCACTCTTTCTATGGTTCTCACAAGAAGCCATTTTGGGTTTGGCATCTGTATGTGACCTTCGACCAAGTTCACTGAAACATTCTGAGGTTTTAACCTCAAACTGGAGGGAATTTCCTCTTAATTGGACTCTGTGTGTATGTGTGTGTGTTTTTTGGATGAACGGTGCTATAAAGCATATGCCAGGACAGATGTTCACCTCATTCATGGATGAGGCTGTGTGATGCTGCCAAACTCTCTCATTACAGGTGCTGAGGTCTGGAGCCCTAAGGGCCCAACCAGAGTACGCACACACACACAAACACACACACACACACACACACACCACATACACATTAATGCAAATACCAAATCCTCTCTAGACATATACTCACAAATATACCGTATATAAAAAAACACACCTCTTCATGTAGACAACATGCACAGACAAATGAAGAGGACGAAAGCAGAAAAAAAGAGAAGAAAATCTGACTGCTCTCTAACCACATAGTGTGGTCCCCAGTATTGCTTTCCTGCTCTGTCAGGATGCCTCAAGCACCCTCATCCGTCAGGATTCAGCATCTCCGTCAAGGTTACAGTGCCTACGCTGACTGTTCCTGTGGAGCTCGGATAAATGACATCCTACCCTCACCACATGCATCTTTAATGAACTGTCGTCTCAGCCCTGATTTGATCCAGATAAACAGTTCTTCTGGACTTTTTAAATTTATTTTTTATTAAAATTTTTTGCTAAAGGTTTAGTTGGACCAGCATTTATTTAAAAGCAATTATTTATTTATTGGTTACTACATACCACGCATGAGAGTTTGAGTATTGTTTACTCATTAAATGCACTGCTCACTTTTAAATGTCTGAAGATTAGTTACTTTTTTTTTTTTTTTTTTGCAACTTCCTATTTCCTCCTAGCTTTGCACCCCACAGAGAAGGTGTGGCTTTAAGGCAAAACCTATGCACTTTGATTTCACTTCCTGTGCTGTTTCGAATAATGTAGGGCAAAATGACAGCGCCTTGTTGCTTCTCTAGCAGTTTCACTACCTGAAATCTCCCCCCATGTCACTTCATAGCTCAGTATTTGAGAGAATGGTTAAAGGAAGGGGTGTATCGAGCTATGTAACATTTCTTAAAATAATATTTATTAGATGTTTAGTATTACCCATATAAGCTGAGCATAGGGCCTAGGACAAAACGTTGTGGGTGGATCAAAGACACATTTTCTACCTGAACATGAGATTTATCAAAGACCTTATATAAATCTTAACCCCACCAAAGAAAAGATAAAGTTTAAATATCAAGTGTTTTGACTCTCCTCTCTCCTCTGCAGAGGGACCGTTTCTCTGTATACGGCGAGTACTGTAGTAACCACGAGAAAGCACTCAGACTACTGATGGAGCTTAACAAGATCCCTCATGTGCGGACTTTTCTCCTGGTAAGCACCTTTCTTTTTCAAAAAGTCAAGTCTGTTTTATTACATCATATTCTGATGAAGATCCCTCACACATCCTGTGACCATTCTGGCACAGATCAGTTTCACATATAAACCCTGCAGTGCATGTGATTAGTGGTCATTTCAAATGAACATTAGTGGCTAGATCAGTTCGTCACAGGAAATAAGTTTATCTACAAAATTTGAAGTGAAAGCGATGCCCAAACTTATTTTACTGTACAAATCAGGATGTGAGAGTGTGCCTTTCAATGCTTTCTATGGAAACCCACTGTATTCTTAACATGAATCAATGTAATGGGATGTCGTGCAAATCCGATTATGTATTTGTTTTGTCAGCACCTCATGTTGCTAGGAGGAAAGAAGAGCACAGATGTTCCTCTTGAGGGGTATCTCCTATCTCCCATTCAGAGGATCTGTAAATACCCATTGCTACTGAAGGTACAGCTTCCCTTTTTCCACTATGGCCATTAGCAAGCATGCACATTATGAGTTGATTATTTCTTCTTTACAACATTTTTTTTAGCCATACATTTAAAGTAGTGTATGACAAGACCAACAAACCTAAAACTAAACATGAAATGACACTTGCAACACATTTACTTCACTAATGTGATGTTTACAAATAAGAGAAGACTTTGTTTTATTAGGTAGGATTGTTTGGGTGTTATTATTTAGATTATGCAGTAGCCTGTGCGGCCTAAATGATGTCAGAGGAAAGGAAATTTGCTTTTAAAAAGTACACCGTTGGGAACGATGGTGTAATGTTTATAATTACAAAGACATTGTCTTTCTTGTGAGTAAGATCATGAATATGTATGTATATCATGAATGTATAAAGTGGGGACAAATTAGCCTATTTATTTTATAGCCCATCATATCAACAGATAGTTTGATGTGTAGCTGTGTAACACCTGCTTTTTGTCCTGCAGGAACTTTTGAAGAGGACCCCTAAGAAGCATTCAGATTACCCGGCGGTGGAGGAGGCCCTGCAGGCCATGAAAGCTGTGTGCTGCAACATCAACGAGACCAAGCGACAGATGGAGAAACTAGAGGCTCTTGAGATATTACAGTCACGCATAGAGGGCTGGGAGGTGAGTTAGAGACAAGATCACTCATTGTCATAGATGATGCACTTTTTTTCTTTTCTTGGTTGATGGTTTTAAAGCAACAGCGCACCACAAGTTTGCTTAAAAAAAACCTCTCCGTCATAGTTCCTCTTTGACAGTGCGCTTTTTTTAAGAGCATTTTTTTAAGCGTAGCTTCGAAAGACTCACTGATGTGGACATGATCAGTGTCCCCTTGTGTGTGCTGATGATATTTTCTTAGGACAGGAAGAGGAAGTCTTAACACAAAGGCCCGTTACTATAGAGATCTGTTAGTTTTGTGTAACATGCAACTGTGTGCCACCACAGACTCCCCGCCTCGCTCTCTTTTTGCTCGTCTTTCATTGCTTGTCTCTCCCCGCCTCCTTTTTTCCATCATCTTTTCTATACCATAGTTACTTTGTCTGCATCCTCTCTTGCTCTCACTCTTTGTACCCTGTCCATTAACCCTCTTTATTGATTTATCTGATGCAGTACTGAGTGGTTGTACAAAGTGGGGCACTTTCTATAGCTGGCGGTGAGCCTTAAGTGTTGCTTAGATGGTCAAAGTTTTTACCATTTAGTGCATACCGTACATTCTTGCTCCTGTTACACAACAGTTTTGTTTTCTAGTCCTGTCAGACTTGTTTCCTGCAAAGCATGACAAGATGGAGGTTATTTAACATATTTAAAAAAAAAATTGTGGATAGGAGTAGTCTACCCATTTAAAAAAAAAAGGACATTTATATATATATATATAATTGTAATTATTTACTGAATCTGATGTTTTGATTGATTTCTTTCTTCTGTAGAAAACACAAAATAAAAAGAACGTGCCAGGACACTATTTATTATACAATAAAAATCCACCAAAATATGCAAGTATGGGCTGGCAAAACTATGATATATAAAATGTACAAGAAAAAATAAACTTATTTTGGCATAATAAAGCTTGACTTTCTTGGTTTCCATTTACTTTCATTATATGAAAAAAGAGCGGCAAGTACAATCTTGAACATTTCACAGAAGAAAGCAAATATTATGAGTTTAAAATGACAAAATTATTCCTTCAAAGTTTCAGTTCTTCAGGGATCATGTATAGATAACAACATTTAAACATTTAACATAACATAAAACATCAGCTTAAACACCAGGCTTTATTTAACCTCAGATATGAAGTGTTCCAGGATGTGGGGTCTGATTGAAAAGCAAATGCATTAAGTTTTCATTTAGTCCAGAGTGTTTCACCTTTATAGGTAAATAGTGCAGAACAAGCGGAAAGCAGATTCCCATCTCTAATTGACCCGTCTGGGCACGCCATTGATTAAGGAGAGAAGATGTCTCCTTAAGAAGCTTATCAAACACACTCACACACCTGCCGAGCGTAGAAAATCACATCCTGTACAGAGTCAGCACGAACCACAGCATCTGACTGGAATCAATTTTTAATAGTACTGGATATTGAACAGGACACAGTCTGCTTCCTCCAGCCACTTTAAGAGAAAGGGGATGCTCTTATTTGAGGCAAAGATGGAAGGTCTTGTGTAATATTGGAATTATTTTAAATGAAATTTGTCACTCTCACTGTCATAAAACAAAAGGAGATTGCAAACAAAGGCAAATATAATGGCCACTTGTTAAAAGATGGATGATCGAATAAACTGATGTATAAATGTTGGCAGCATTTTCATAAATTATGCTGCTGTTAGTTTTGCTACGTAAACATGGAACACGCAAATATACATGTTTATGAAAATCAATACAAATGTTGCTTTGTTTTGTTCTCCAGGGGACAAACTTAACTGATATATGCACCGAACTGTTACTCCAAGGCAACCTTTTGAAGATTTCAGCTGGAAACATCCAGGAACGGGTCTTCTTCTTGTTTGACAACCTCCTAGTGTACTGCAAGAGGAAGTCCCGGTTAGACCTTTAAGATGCTTTTGGGTTCTATATTAACCTCATCTGTAAATGTGCAAAAACATGCAGTAAAACATTGAAACAGCCATCAGAATCATGTGTAGAATCTAACATTGCTCTCATTTTTTCATTCTTTAAAAAAACCCAGAGTGTCTGGGAAGAAATCCACCAAAAGGACGAAATCCATCAACGGGCCGCAATACGTGTTTAGAGGCCGCATCAACACGGAGGTTATGGAGGTCGAGAATGTGGAAGACGGAACTGGTAGGTTTGAGTTTGTTAGTGCTTTTAAAGTGTTTTGCATTTGGTATGTATTTTAATGCTGCATAGGGTATTAAATTGTTAGCTGCACAGGAAGCTGATTTGAATATACTTTGAAGTTAGCATGCTTCTAACCGAAGTAATTTATAAGTATTGTGTACTCTGCCACCAAAATATTAATGTTTTAAAGTAAAAAAAGTCTGTTATGCTCTTATGCTCATACTTATGCTCATACTGCATTTATTTCAATTACAAATACAGGGAAACTGTAATATTGTGAAATATTAAGACTATTAACTAACTTTTTTTAAATGTTAGTGCATGTAATTTATTTCTGTTGAATTTCTGTTTTATCAGCAATTATTCCAGTCTTTAGTGTCACATGATCCTTCAGAAATCATTTGAATATCCTGCGCCAAAAAAAAAAAAAACAATATTCAAAATAAATCTAAATTAATTCATAATTAAATTCTGTTTGCGTTAAAAATAGATAAGCAAAATAATTAAATAAATAAACCAAATGAATTTTGAATGGTAGTGTACAAAGCAACATTTTCTTGGGATGTGTGAGGGAGTTTTCTGTATGATATCATTTTTTGTTCCATCTGATTGCCATGTGACTTATATCACAAGAAACAAACAAAACTGTTTAAAGGGAACTTCATCTGATGCGGTAGAAATTAGCGCCTCTGTGTCCTAGAGATAAGATCACGCAGGGCTTCTCAGAATTGAGCGCTTTGCATTTAGCACCTTTGTTGTGCTGACCGACAAGGGGCCCTCATCGAAGGTGCCGTTCAGCTGTCGGTCCAAGCATGAAATTCAACTCTCAGGGGAAGTAACGGCTGCTCTTCTCACCTTTTGCTCTTAGTCTTTCACCACACCTTAAGTAGCAGGGTGGAAGTGCAACTTCTCTCTCTTCTTCTCTGAGCCACAAAGAAAAACATCCTTTATGAAAAACAAGCCATCTGGCTGTCATTGTACCAGCCTAAACCACACGTGCCTCTAGTTGATACGGCCAATGAGAGACTGTTTTGTGTTTCAGCCTAATTGCAGTTTTTTGTTTACAGTGTTATTTCAACTGAGATTTCAAGGCAGTTTAGTGATGAGTAATGATTGGAAGAAATCACAAAAAAATCTTACATCAAGCTATTAGTAATTTAATGTGCAAGTAATTTTATTTATTTATTTATTTATTTATTTATTTATTTATTATTTATTCTGTAAATTTACATGTTATATGGTATTTAGAAATAAATTTATAATAATTTTATGAATATTACTTTACTTTTATTTTAGTGTACCAATTGTATGTGAATTTCCAGAAGAAAATACAAATATTAAATTAACAATCAATAATATTTTATTTGTAGATATTAATATATTATTATGTAATATTATCATTTTAAGTATTAAATATTTTGCACATCATTTGTGGAAACAGAAAAAAAAGTCCCCTTTAAACTCATTTTTATATTTTCAAATGACTCCATGTTTCTTTATCACTCTCATATGAAAGCATGGCAATCTGATCTGCTTGTTTTGACGGAGCTGTCGTTTTAATTGGAAAACAATCAGATAATGCTTAGGCGGTGTTTATTACTGAACTAGACTTGTGTGCCAAATACGATTACCCATAAATTCTCTCCCAAGTTTGCATGAGCTAAAAGACTTTGTCAAATCCTCTCAGTGCTCTGAAATCTATTTATACTACCTCAACATTAACCACTGCTCATTACCTATTCCATACCTCATTCATTTTTCCATATAATTCACCTGCTGTCAGGTCTGGGATAAAATTGGACCATGAATAACAGTCTGAACCCCTCACTCACACACATGCTCTCCTGTCAGGCTTTGGTTTAATGGTGGAGAGAAGTGCCATGTGCCGAAATGCATCTTTAATGATTTCTCACACTAATAGGATAGTTTAACCTTTTTACATTTTTAATGCTTCTAGATTGTTGAGGAAAATTATATTATCTGTGTCAGCATTTGTTTTTGGGTCAGTAACTCATTTAGTGTAATGGTAAGAGGGAACCTTTTTAACCTTAGTACAGTGATAAGGTCCCATTTGGTCAGCTTAGTGGAAATCAAACCTTCTCATTTTTAAAGGTTATTTTAAAGACACAAACGAGTTTGATACATGATATGATCGGATTAGGTAGACCTTTAAACAGCCTTTAACAAAATAGATGTAGTTGTTTGCGGATTGTGTTGTGTATATAATGTTTATGTGATTTCGTTCCCAATTGGTGTTCTCGTGATATTAACGTTTATGGATGGATGCTGTTTAACCTGGTTTATTTTTTTGTGTGTTTTTACTTTGTCTTTCTAGCGGACTATCATAGTAATAACTACACAGTGACCAACGGCTGGAAGATTCACAACACGGCCAAAAACAAGTGGTTTGTGTGCATGGCCAAGAACCCTGAGGACAAGCAGAAATGGCTGGACGCCATTTTAAAGGAACGTGAACAGAGAGAGAGTGAGTCTTTTTTTTTTTTTTTTTTCTCTCTGTGTTTTTTTTTTTGTTTGTTGGTTTTGAGTTAGAGGATGGATATTTAGAAATGATGCCCGGGTTCGGGTCAGGCTCGTTCACATCAGCGCGATAAGGCATTGACTACTTAAAATTTAAAGCTGCTTAGTAGGTAGCCAATGTGCCGGTTTCATTTGATGCAAAGGTTCGTTTTTGTGTTTAAAATAAATGTAAAATATTACCCCAAATCCATCCTGTGTGCGGAAATGTGTCAAACTAGCCAGGACAACGAAAGACATGCGTATTAGGCTACATGTGTCAGCTCTTGTGTGTTATAACGGTGCTTTTTGCCCCGTGTGCGCTGATGCTCTCATCTGTTGACATTTCTGAACGCCTTCCTACAGTTGCTCAACAAAAGCGGGCTTTCCACACAAAAAAGTGCATGTTTCTCATTAGTATGAGAAAAAAATTTGATTGGACAGAAAAATGCGGCCCGATCCGCACTCTATTTTGAGTATGCAACATTAATGAAATTTATGATTTTACATGTTAATTTAGGAAATATTTAATGTCTAAAAAATATGCAAGTTAAAAATCTAATTTATGTCATCAATTACTCACCCTCATGTAATTTCAAACGTTTAAAGACAAAACATAACTATGAAAAAATCTGAGCAAAGACATAAATAAAATGATTTATTCAGCAATTCTTCTCCTGTAGTTATTTCGTTATTTTGGAGAGTACCCCAGAACATAATCAACGTTGTTTAGGCTCTGCATGGGCACACTGTCTACTAAACGTAAACAACGCTGATTGATTTTAATGTTGATCACATTCTGAAGTACTCTCCAAAATAGACGCTAACTTGGGGAGAAGATTTGTTTTCTTTGAGCACAAAAAGTATTCTTGTAGCTTTGTAAAAAAAGTTCGGTTGAGCCGTTGATGTCACATGGACAATTTTACCGATGCCTTTGCTATGTTTTGGGACCTGGGAACATTGCAGCTCTCAGATTTGATTTTAGACTTAATTTGTGTTCTGATGAATAAATGTCTTACGGGTTTGGAATGACATGAGGGTCTGTAATTAATGACACGACTGATTTTCAGGTGAACAAATTCTGCAGTGCAGTTACATTGAAGTGATAGTAAAATAAAGTTTTTTTATTTATCAATAGATGTTCCTAGTTACAAACAAACATTTTCACATCTATTAAATAGAAAAAAGACTAAAAAGAATTTTTTTTCTTTTGTTCTGCTGTTGATACGAAACGCCTGTCTTCTGCTGGACACCTGTTGATGTTATATCTGATTTTGAGGCTAGTGTTTTACTACAGGGTTGTTCTGATTGTTAGGTCACGTGATCATAGTGGTAAAACCCCAAATACCACAGAGCCCTTTCTGAACGCAGCTCTTATGTTTCAGCATGAAGTATTGGTCTGTAGGATCAGTTACCAGTGTCCAAGGCAAAGGCCTCAGCTAGAGTATTGTAATGCGGTGTGAGCTGGCGGTAGAGCGAAACGTCATTTTAATGCTGCTTTGCCAGATGAAAGCAGAAGTTTTATGGAGCGTATCAGGTTTCCAGCGTTTGAAATCGGAGCCCATTTCAACAGGTGCCACATCAGTCACACAACTCTGATCGTCCAGATCTTTAGCCAGCGCCCACTTCGTTCCTCTGTACATGTCATAGACCTCATTGAATTACATGTTCTGATTAATACTTAGCTTGACATGCAAAAGCGCCTCCAATTTAGGAATTCTGTTCATTTGGAGTGTAAGATTAGGAAGACGATTCATTCAAACACTGAGGAGCAAAGCAATATCATCTTCATAATTGAAAGGGATTAATTTCCAACGATTTTTACCGCTAATCAAAGAATCTTCTTTACTGATGCGCATGAATTAAATCTCCTAGCCCTAATATACTTATATATGCCTAATATATGCCTAATTTACCTAATATATGAATATATTAACTAAACAAAAAAAATGTGTGTTTACATTATTTAAAGTTAATTTATTTAAAATAAATTGTATGAAATTGTTTTGAGGAATGTGGTCGATCATTCACTGAATTTCTACCTACATTTATACATTTTGTGTCAGTGTGCATGAAGTTCTGCTCATTACTAAAATTACAGACCTACAGATGCCAAGGTGGAAATTACACTTCAGCAGGGTTATTTCTGAGGAGCCCTTTTTAATGATGTGTTGCCTTTTTGCCGAGACTTGATTGAATTGGAGCCTCGTACAGCTGCCACGAACACCTCCTCAAAAAACTCTTTGTGAGCGAGAGCTGCAGCTGCCGGTGGCTTCCCTCTCTCCGGGCTCTCAGACACAGTAAAATGCTCTGAATGAGAGCCATGCCAGCTGCCGCCACATCTGAGCACGTCCCACCTCCTGCATCAGCTGCAATGCCATTGATAGTCTCTCTTTAACATCACCTTTTGTTTAAATGTATGGTAAAAACATGAATGTTTTCTTTAAATGAAGGGCTCTTTGCATTAGACCACATACAAAACAACCTTGGACGACTTATGAAGTTTTTTTTTTAGCCAACCTACTTTGAGCGAAGCTCTTGTTTCCGTTGCAGCTTGACTTGTTACGTTGCTAATATAAACAAGGCTGCACTATTGCACAGCCTTTAATATGCTGTGTTGATGTTTTCAGGAAACTGCAAAAATTTGGTAGTGGTCTGTATCTGTATCTATGCTCACCTTATTAACCACATCATGCCCTGAAGTAGAAATGCAGCAGGAGCATTATTATTATTATTATTATTATTATTTGTTGATAGAATAAATTATAGAAATAAAGGTTTAATTTTGAGTGTGTGGGGTTTGTAGTTAGAATGCTGATACTGACTTTGTACGTCTCAGCCCTTCAACCACAAAAATACCTCAGATAACAGCAGGCATGTGCATGTGTGAACACACAAACACTTGTCGTATAATAAAATCAGTTAAACCAATGTTTCCTCCCAGCCTCACCTAAACATTAACTGACACAGCAACACCCACATTGATTTTGTTAAGCAGCTAGTAAGTGACGCTCAAGGAATAAACTGTAATTTACAGCAAAACAGTCTGAAATGGTCTCTTTTACATTGAGACCACTTTGATTCCTTCTACAAATTTGCTATAATATTTTTTGTAAAATCATTCATATTTTTTTTTTTTAAGAATTTACAATAATTACAAAATAATCATATTAAACAACCTAATTAAACAATTTGGATTTTTTGTAAATTAAGCACATTATTGCTCTTGATGTGTATTTTATAATTTTTTTGAAACTTATTTATATTTTCCAAAAATCATGTTACATATGTGTAAATATTGTTTTTAAGTCATTTAAACTAAAATAAAAAAAAATAAAAAAAAAAGTTTTGAAATAATAATGACATTAGATTGCAGATTTTAGCACTTGCATTAGGAGTTCCTGACCCTTTTTTTTCTCATTTATTGTCAGGTTTGAAGCTTGGGATGGAGCGTGATGCCTATGTCATGATTGCAGAGAAAGGAGAAAAGCTCTACCATATGATGATGACCAAGAGCCGCCACCTCATTAAAGACCGCCGCAGGAAACTCACCAATGTGCCAAAGTGCTTCTTGGGAAAGTAAGTTTAAGTATTATGTAATACATTTTTGAGAGTCTCTTTTACAGAGAGGTTCACCTTATGACTGGTCAGTTCCCATGCCAGTGATTGGCTCGATCCATGCTGAGTGTGACACCTTTTACTCCGTCTGACTGTCTCCTGAATATCTTGCAAGTCATCCTAATCCAAGAGGCCCCTGCATGAATGAAAATGCGTGCGCACACACATACACGCTCACTTAGCGCTTGTAAATGCTTTCCCAAGCTCACTGCCAAGCACCCCATTGGACACAGACATTCCCAGCAAAAAAGCCTTCATTAGAGAGAAATCTGCATTCAGTCTCTCTCTCTTTTTCTTTCTGTGTATCTCTCTTCATTTTTCCCTCTCTCTTTCTTTTTTGTCGCTTGCTCACCCAGTCTTTCAACACCATGAATGAACAATGAGTGCTATGTATGCCATTAAACTTCCAAATACAGTGTGTGTGTGTGTGTGTTTGGGAGTTGAGAGGAGAGATTCCTCACACCAATTAAAATTCCCTTTTTGCACTGCACTAGTAGATAAGGAGAAAACAGTGTGAGCCATTTAAAGCTATTACTGTATATTGATGCAATCTAGTTTAAATGGCCGCAAAAATTCACAAGTTCAGATATAAGCCTTGTTTAATTGATTCATAAATCTGCAGCTGCCTTTCCGCTGTGAAGTGTTGGGAGCCAGTAAGTAGCAAATGTTGCTAACTTTATCTACATTTTCAGTATTAGCCTACTGTAAGTGTAGCTTTTACAGAAACAAGTCGATTTAGTCAGTTTATAGCAATATTGCAATACAAAATGCTGTTTTTTTTTTAGGATATTGGGCATCAACACACTATCCTAAACTGTTCAGGAGTCACACAAAGCCAGTTTTCCACAAGCTAATATGATTCTTCAGGATCTTAATGGAAAGTTTGTAATATAGATTTCTTTAAAATTTCTCAATGATTGTTTAAAAAAGCTGATTTTCCCATCAAAAACAGCTCTTTTAAAATCACTCTGTTCTGTGTACTTCCCCTTTAAATCTTCACGAGCTCCGCTGACCCCGCTCCTCTTTTCTGAAGCGCTCTGAGAGGATCTTTTTTTAGCCGTATTCGTAGTAAAACTTGCTAAATAGCACATTATTAGGAAAGGTGATTTGCAAAGATTAATTAAAAGACATTATACTCACTGCTTCTGTAGGTGAGGCTCGGTTGATCAAGGGTGCATTTCCTATAGTTGATTGACACGCTGCTGTCAATCAACTATAGCGGAGTGGCCTCTGTCGGTGTGACGCCAGAAAACTACTGGTGGATCTTAATCATTGTAGGGTGGTTGTGTACACACACTCCCAACACACATTTCAGTCCAAACAGTTTGTAAAATTGCATCAGGCACCGGGTGAGTTAAGAAATCACTGAATCATTTTAACTTATTTGTTCATTCACTAGTTAGATTTCGCTGTTCCATTTCTTCAGTTCTAGACCTCGTTTTATTTAGTATCGTAGTATTTAGTTTTAAAACTACATATTTCAGTTTACACTGTTTGACTCTGATTGACATGCTTATTGGTTTTGAGAAAAATTAATGACTTGATTACATACAGTGTACGATTTTATTTTAAAACTATCCACCCAATGGCCACTATTAGGATCGTGTAGTGTACAGTAACTGTTTAAAAGACAAAAAGGTCAGCATGACAAGTTCAAATACAGTTGAAGTAGCACTTCCGCTGAAGTGGCTTAATAGCGAGGTGTCGCTGGCCTCATGGCCTCAGCTGTGCTGTTGCTCTCCTGTCAACACCTGACTGGATGAATTTCGCAGTGCTCCCTCAGAACACAATTATTCGTTCGTTTCAGCCTCGGTGGTCCAGGTGAAAGCAGCTGTGATTGGCTCTGTTGTTCGCTGGCTTGCGCATCCGTCTCAGAATAGAACACAATCCGACTCCTTCCAGGAACAGCCGAGCAGTTCAGCTGTTAATATGGACAAACACTCTGCTACTGCTCAGACTCTGGCTCTTTCTCTCATCTCTTGCACTGTTTCTTGCACTGTTATTCCACTTAGTTCTTATGTTGAAGAATTAAATTCAGCATAGGATAGGATTTGGATACTTAAACATTAACATCAAAATATAGTTTCTTTTTTTTATTTTTTATTTTTTATTTAACTTACTGCAGTAACTGCAGTTAAGCATAATTGGCATGGTAAAAAGCTTGAAAAGGCCAAAGCATTAAAGGAATGTTGTAGGTTCAGTACAGTTGATGCTTGATTTAAAGCATCTGGAGTATGTGTTCACAAAAATCATTTTATATTGTGCCTCAGTTTTTGCAAAAACAAACAAAAAATTGCATTTATAAGACTGGTATGATAAAATTGTTGACTAACCTTATCCATGCCGAGTTTTTTAGTTGTTTACCACAGGTTGTGACCATTTAACCATGATAAATCCTGATATTGCTGCATAACACTTGAAAGGATGTTTAAAAAAATGACTGTTTAAGTGAAGGTGAATGACGAGTGAAAAATCCACCCACAAGAAAACATTGGTAATGCACAAGTAAAAGTTCAACCATTTAGAACAGCAACTCTATAAAAGCCTATTTGACTTGACTTCCACTGCTTAAGATTTTTTTTCAAATAACTGTGTTTTTCTATGGAAGACTTAATAGTGCTATTGAACATGTGCAAGCTTTAGATTTCTCTCTTGCATTTCTGATCTCTGTGTATTTCTGTAAACATTTATATTTATTTTGTACAAACTAAGGGCCAAATCCAAATTATTTGCAGTGGTAATCAAGCTTTGAATTTGGTAAACTAATATCTCTAAAACTAATATGTCGTTATATCCTTGTCTGTCAAATTCACACATACATGCATATATCAGACTGATATAAATAAAAGCTTTAGAAATTCTCACACACACATCTATGCCATGTAAGAGGGCTCTGTATGCAATAGCTGTGGAGAATATTAATGAGTTACATAAACACTAATTAATTCACCCCAGGGACGCCCACCTCCACCCCTTCCCTTTCCTGCCAATCTGAATTAGAGACTTATGTAATCACAGCAGACTCACTGTCTGTTTCGTTTCACTGCTCTCTTTCATGGGCCTGATTGCCCTCTCCTCTGTGAACTTCCTCTGCGGAGCTGCACATAAAGGCTTTGTAAACCATCTGTAAGATCTATGTAATCTACATCGTAAACATTTATTGTTTGGATTTTGTGTGAAGGGCTGGATTATGTGATTACTACCCTTTTATTGATATAAACATTGGCAGTTTTTTAATTAGTGGTCAATGTAGTGGTTGAAACACATCTGTAGTTAATATTCTTAGCATTATTTTAATGCTTACAAAGTGTTTGTGTTTGGGATATTGTTCTCACAGAGACCGCATACTTGACACAGTCTGAAATCACACAATTTTAGACATTGTGTACAATTATGCTAATTTTCTCACATATATATTGTTGCTGGTAGGACTGCTAAGTTGCATAGACAAGTGGTCTTAGCTAGTTTTGTCATCACTTTCAAATGCTTGATGGTGAAAGGTAAAGTATTTATCAAGGTTAAGTCATTTAAGAGTTCATGAAGTTGTGCATGTTGTCAGCTGATTTGGAGGAGATGTGGAGGGCAGACTGGTTGTGTATTCAGGTGAGATATGAATGGAGAATCTGGTCATCTTACTGTACTGGGTGCATGTGGGGCGCCTTTGGCACCTGCATCTTCTCTTCTCCTCCTGCTCCATCTGTTCACCCATCCTTCATCCGACCCCTCTCCCCTCACTGCTGTCGTTCAACATTTCAAGGACACACACACACACACACACACACACACACACACCCTTCTCAGTTCTCACATTTCCTTCAAGGCGTCATAACTGTTTACACATTGCTTATTTCTGTCCCTGAATCTAATGGGATTCACAGTTTCTCACGCAGCAGTCATGTACATTTCAGGCATGAAGTCACACACATGCGATCACACACAGCGTTAGATTCACCATTAAACCACCTAACACATGTAATTGCTGAAATTCCTCCCCAGCCCTAATCAGAAACCATTTATAATTTAATTACTCCTCTGAAAACTTATTTTGGCAAGCATACAAACACAGTCCAAAATTTACAGTAAATAATATTGAATGCAAAGCTGAATTTCCAGCAGCCATTACTCCAGTCTTCAGAAATGGGTAAGAACTGAATAAGATACGTTAGTATTATTTTTCATTGAAAACCATTGTGCTACTTAATATTTTTGCATGACTAATGTTTTTCAAGATTCTATGGAAACAAGATTAACAGTATACAGTATTTGAAATAAACAAATCTTTTTTTGCTGATATAATTACTGTCACCTTTAATCAATTTAATGCAGCATTACTAAAACGATTGTCTTTTGGAAAATATATATAAAACTATGTTGTGCATGTCTATACAACATTATATAGTAGATATAAACTATAGATATAATTACATACTGGATATTAACAATACTCAGTTTATTTCTAATATGTTTCTATTTATATGAAATGTTAAAATAATGTATTCGTTTCAAGAAAACTTTTTTTTTTTTCCCTAAACTAAAGTAATACATGAACTTCACTTGTGATGTTTGAACCTTGCAGTCCTTTAGAGGGTGGAATGCTGCTTGATATCATCATGATTTATATTCTTGGTGAACTTTTTTACCAGTCTTAACCAGTTACTCTGGAGGATTGAGTGAATCCAAGTTCCCAAGTACCTTTGACTAGTGTCTCATAAATCCCTTCTTTATCTTGTGTGCAGCGTTGTGTTATGTGCTGACTGACACAGCTGTTGTCTCTGTGTGTCCTCAGTGAGTTTGTCTCATGGCTCTTGGAGAGCGGAGAGATCAGTAAGGCAGAGGAGGGAATCAACCTGGGTCAAGCTCTCCTGGAGAACGGCATCATCCATCATGGTAAGAGAAGGTTCTCCGTTGAAGACAATTGTGTTGCTGCCTTGATGTTGTTGGACATGAACTGTGATATTACAGTGGTTTAATATTTTAGGGTACTATGTAAATGTGAATATTGTACAATGATTTTCAAATAATAATCTGTCTGATCATAGCATGTGCAAATCTACCAGTTCGTGTTTTTTTTTTTAACTCTTTATCTATTGGCTATGAATAGCTAAATGTATACATAAACAAGATTAATAATTGACTAGTTAACCACTAATCACTTTAAATTACTTTTATAATACAAATCTATTATTCTTTTTCTTAATAAATTCTGTCTTTTTCTGTTCTTTCATTCAACCTCTCTGGGCTCCAATACGTTTCATCATGTTTTTGCGTGTTGCTTGGTTTCATTACCAAAATGCAACTGCTCTCTGTGTTCTGTTTTTTGATACGGTCTTGCCAAATGAAACACAATCCATTAACTGTTTATACAAATGTTGGACTGTTAAAAATCACCATTTGACAGTTTTACACTCTACAAATCTGGCAATTATCCTTGTTGGCCGGCACACACTGGAATCCTCTACAGATGATCGGCAGTCTGGATCGTAACATGACATGAAATGCCGGTAGAGAACAGCATTCTTCTGAATTATTCAAAAGGTGCTGGGTTTGCCTGAGATTTGGGGAGCATCATAGCTATGTTTTTCTGCCAGGGGATTGTAACACAGTGAAACTGACAAACACCAGAAGGGATTGGAGTGATAAAATATAAGGGCTCAGGAGCTCGATCAATAATATGGTGGCAGCATTCAAGGAGAGGTCGAAAAGGCTTTTGTGGAGCGATGGCATTCACACACTTCAATTAATCAAAGACCTTCACACCCATGTTTATCAGCTCAAGTCTGTGAGCAATAAATAGATTCTCAATTACTGCTCATGGTGCTGTTTTATGTTGGAGGTGAAGTTTAGTGTTTAAGCATTCAATTGCATGTATGCGTTTTTTCCACCATAGTGTCTGATAAACATCAGTTCAAGAACGAGCAGGTGTTGTATCGCTTTCGATATGATGACGGCACTTATAAAGCCAGGAGTGAAATGGAGGACATCATCTCAAAGGTATCTCCCCTAGAAAACTTGCAAAAATGATGAACAAATGATGCATGAGATAAGACGAATATACTTTTTTTGTTGTGAACTCAGCGAATCAATCCAACTTTAGGAAGTTGCATTGCATTATATGACTCTGTATTCGTGTGTGCTAACATCAAACTCTACTGGAATCAATTGAGAGTCAAGTGTCTCATTCACTGTTTGTGTTAACATTGGAAAATGGTTTATGTAGGCAGCTCACTAGGATTAGGTTTTAACCAGTCAGTATACGAAATTAAATCAACAGGATCTTGAGTACATATGATCTGGATAAATAAAGACTACAAAATGGCCCACTTAACAATTGTTGTCAACATCTCAATCAAGCAGTGATTTTAGCAGGAATTAAAAATGTAGAAAGCGATGCAGCTGTTGGTGCAAACGCTTTATTTGAGTGTATGTGTGTCTGACAGGGAGTGAGACTTTACGGTCGTCTACACAGCCTCTTCACACCTGTTATCAAGTAAGTGACAAATGTTCCACAAAGCATTACCTAATTCACACTGTTTTTAAAGCCTTTTGATTTGTATTCAGGGTTCAGACAGTATATATGGTTTTAACACCCTTTTCTTGCACTCGAACAGTAGCATTACTATTTATTATTGTCTGTTTTAAAATGAAATCTAGTTTATATTTAAACATCTTTTGGCAGCAAATACAAAGAATTTTCAGGAAACATCAGCTTCATTTCACATGTTGTAAAAGATGAGACGTGCATGTTCGATTCCCCTTGACCAGCTGCACATGGCAGACCGTGTGTGTGTGTGTGTGTAAGGACTGCAGGGTTATATTGCTTTTCTGTCACCATTCAACTTTGATATCTCGCATAATGAGCGAGGAGAGGCCATTGAACTGCAGTTTGGAAGTCTGATCTCAGATCCAAAAATGAACACAAAATGTGTTGGTTACTTGCCTTTTAGCAGATACCTTTTATCTTTTTAAGCGACTTACAGTCCAGGTCACTAATTACACTGCACTAATTGCAAGGACAGACCACCCTGGAGCAGTCGGGGACCTAGGAAGATATTTTCAGGTCATTGATCTCCATTAGCTGGGATTAACTTTGCCACTAAATTGTTCAGTGTGTACCTCAACACAACAATGAATTATGACATTTCCTTTGCTACTTTATTAAAAATATAAAAGGGCTAATTTGTGTTTTTCCAGTGGTATTTATTTTTAGAACTGCCCTGCTCTTTTGCTTTTTCTTGTTGTCAGATGTTTTTTATGTTAACATCAGTTATGAACCTTTTTAAACTCTTCTTTATATACAGAGACAGAGATCATCATTTGAAAACTTTCAAATCTGTCATACCAGCTTGCAAACTGGTGGAATGGCTTGTGTCACAGGTAACTTGAGGAAAGACACACACTTACCACTTAACTGCATGAACATACTGTACACACACCTTTATGGCTTTCCCTCACTTTCCAGGCATCTTTCAGCTTATTGTTTTTGAGTTTCTGTACACAATTTAAATTCCATTTCTGGTCTAAATGAATGACTGCTTGTTTGCAGTTTAATGTTCACAGCTGCTTCATTATGTAATTTCATTCCAAACACAAAAGTCATTTAACGTGTTTTTCTTCAGGGTGACAGCACAACCCGTGAAGATGCAGTAACCCTCGGTGTCGGACTCTGCAATGCTGGATTCATGCACCACGGTCAGTCTAATATGTCCACATATCAACTGTACTAGACAGTCTTCATATTACAAAAAAGAGGTTTGGGGTCAGTTATTGTTATATTGTTAGCATATTTTCCAAAAACTGCTATGTCTGAACACCTAAAGTGATTTAAATAGGGTCATGAAATACTTTTAACTAAATTTGTATGGAAAAAATTATTTGCCCATACAAAACCTTTTAATGAATAACTCCTTGTGGTTAAATGCAGCATGAATATTTTAAAGGATTTCAGCAAAATGTTATAACACACTATTTCTCCAACACAATAGACTTTTCTCTTTTGACGTGTGTCATTTTCTCCAGTCACTTAAACCCTGAACCTTTCTTACAGTCTATTGCAAGCTCTGTCTTCATCAAATCAATAACTCATGGATTGTCCCTGCTCTAATTTTTTTTTTTTATCCAGTTGATTTTAAAGATGAAATGTACAGTTTTTATGCTCTATTGCCATCAGATTGAATTGCAAAAAGTATATTGAAGATGTTACACGTGTCGTCTTTAAACAAACTTCATATTTTGCCATTTTGTGGCCTTTTCTGTTTTCTATTGCAACACATGTGGTGTCCAGAGCAAAGCTTTGAAGCGTGTTTGTGTTCGAGAGCGAGTGAAAGTGTTTTGACATGTGCCTGCACTAAGCAGCCTTGTATAATGCAACAATAATTAATCTAGCAGTTGTGTGATAAGCGATAAGCCCCAAAAAGCTATGTTTTACAGTGATTTTGAATAGCTAAGCAACACACAAATGCAGTGGCACAGTACTACTGATGTAACAAAGTATGTTTGTGTATTATTCTACATTTTTGATGTTGTCTCAGCCGATCATAATCAAAGGCTGTAACTATTTGTTTTAAAATACTTACTGTATATAACAGACAAGTGCCTTTTTTTTCATTGATCAGTGCATTAGGTGCAGTTTTACATTTATGGCTGTAAAACTGTATGTCAGCCAGAGGTCTGTTTTGTTGGTATGAGAGATACAGAGGGTAAAATGAAGAGAAATAAGTATATTTTAGATGTAAACAGCTGTTGCAATAACATCTGGGGCCTCTGATGGAAAAGAAATAGTCACAATAATGGAAAAGAACATTTTCTGATGAGATACACATGCTCATAGACACAAGCCTCTTGTCAGAGTTATAGAAGTGTTTTGTAGCCATGTCGGATCTCAACTTCCAAAACAGTCCACAACAATATTTTGCTTGGAATTCACAGACAGAACAGCTTGTCTTTACAAAGTTCCTGAAAACACACACACACATTTACTTCCTGAGAGGGAAAAACAGCACACTAGCACACGCCAGACCTCCCATTAAATCCTCTGCCTTCATCCTTCGCCTCAGATTTGCCCGAACATCAATCCCACAGACATCATGAGTTGTTTTGACGGGAACTGAAGGGTGATGCAATCGGCCCATTTCACACTGTCCAATCGTTTTGTCATCAGCAGATATGATCAGCACTGGGGTGTTTTGTTTTACTTGTTTATAAAAGTGTGAAACTGTTTTTTAATTCAATCTCCATTGAATTCAATTCAAACTTTGCCTTGTAGTTCTGGAGAAAAGCGAATTTAAGGATGACTCACAGTTTTTCCGCTTCTACGCCGATGAGGAGACTGAGGGTACGAGCTCCAAGAGTAAACAGCTTCGCAGTGACTTCAGACTCATCGAGAACATCCTTGCCAAATCCTTAGTGGTGAGATACACAAACACACACAGCAGGGCTTTCTCCCCCATGGAGAGCAGAGTTGAGGGATAGCTCGCAATGCTAACGTAACCACATATTTCAGTAGCGTGACATTAGCAGAACTTATTTCAAAAGGCTGTTGCTTTTGTAATAAAACAAGCATAAAACATATGTGACTTTGTAGCTCAGGTGACGAGGGCATTGAAATAATCAAAGCTTCTTTCCTGTAATTTCTTTCACTTGTATCTTTTAGTTTGATTTATTCTTGTAAATCAGATAGACGGTTAATGTAAATCAAGTGGTTCAAAAGTGAGTGCAATTGTGGTATTTTGCATCTTTTTTGTTGAGAAAAAAAATCCTGTTATGTGTGGCTTGACAACATGCAGAAGGTATCCGATTTAGATCTTTCTCAGTTTTATGCCAGTATTAACAACACTAACATAAAAAAATCAATCGTGTTATGTTGAAAGTAACACATTAACGAAAAACACACGCATATTTATAGGCGCATACTCATGCTACTAAACACACTCAAGCCTTGCATTGATTTTTCTCCTCCGTGCCAATTAAGACCCTCCTCGTCCATCAGTAATTACCCTGACCTTTACAAACTACTCTTTCATCCCTTATAGACTGACAGATTCCTCCTCCAGATCATGAAAATCTTGCCACCGTGTGCTTTCTGTTCAGATGCTAAGAGCTTCTTGTTTTACCCTCCTCTCGGACGTCAGGACCTTACGCCATTGCAGATTTTCAGAGAAAATAGGGAGTTGATCTATAGAAAATAAAACAAAGAAGGCATTTACAAGACTGGTAAACATGTTCAGCTTTAGCTCTTCTCCCATCTCATGTGTAGCTGTGGAGAAACTGAGAATTATACCCTTGTTATGATCCAGACATGACCTAAAAGCAGTATATCTTTCGTCCATGATAATGCCTTTAGCACCTGCGCGGACCTATTAGCATGCAGCTGTGGCACATTTGAACAAATTAGTGTTCTGTTATTTTTAGAAGAGAAGACTTAACACCTCAAACCGCTTTTGGACTATAGGATGCATAGCTTGTTCACACATTTGCATCAAAAGCTGCTGCTCTCTGAGTGTGGCACCGAGCTACTTAATCACAAATGGAGTCCTGAAAGTAACACGTTCTTTTGACTTCCATTCTGCATTTATTTTGAGATGCAGCCAACTGTTTCGCTGACATAGTGTTTCTCTTATCTGTGTGCAGATCCATCCTGAAGAGGAGGACTATGGGTTTGAGATAGAAGAGAAGAACAAGGCCATCATAGTGAAGAGTGTGACCAGGGGCTCATATGCAGAGGTATGAGTTTGGGTAACCACATACTAGTTCTACACATTTCTCTGACCGTTATAAAAAATATATATCAGTGACAGAGCAATCCCCAAATACATCCCACACTCTGCCACATTTGGGATTTCCCTGGTAAGTGGTGCTTTTCTTATATGGCATTTCCACCCAAATTTTGTCCATTTGAGCTGGTAGCATTTAAAGAGTAGGAAAACTACAAATATATAATAAAATAAATATATAAACTAAAAACGACTATTTTCAAAAGTTTCATTGTCTGATCATCATTTACGTATACCACTGGGTCCTTGAAATAATATTTAGTAATACAGTATGTATTAACACAAAGATTATATCTTAACCATGCAATTTCATAAAACCTGTCAAAAAATGCCCCAGTAATATTTCATTTCAAAGTGGAAAGACAAAATAATATGCTGATTTATTGCTGAAAACATATTATCAATGTTCAAAGTCACTTGAAAATATTAATGTCACTGGCCTCAAGCTATTGAATGCTAGTGTATGTTATTTCAAATATTGTTGAATCAAATAATAGTAAAAGTAATTGTCATTCTCCACCTATTTTATATAACAAGATGTGAGGAGTTAAATGTTAAATTATTATTTTTTATGCAAAATATAATTTCTAATATTGTTATTTAGATTTTGGAGTAAATAATGTAAAGTAGTGTATCTTTTTTGAATGGCTTTGTGAGAGTCACCCATGTAGATACGCGTCTAAATGTCTAAAGTCTAAAGCACATCTTCATGTAACATAATTTTATGCTCTTAATGTGCAGAAATGTTCTTATGACTTATTCTCGGTCCACATGGTTTTACATAGAAAAAATAAATCAGCTTAGCACACTTTCCGCTATATACTGTATATATTCTCAATTTATTTTTATCCAGTGTGGGGTTGTATTATAATGTGTCTTAAACTGATAGCTAGATCTCTCAAGGACTCTTTTTGCATCTAAACTAACCTCGATTGTTCCCAGGTCTTCTGTTGGATGTGTAGTGTGGATCTAATCTGATAAAAATGCCTTTGGGAAATAAATCTCGATCATTATCTATCTTTTGCAAGAGGTTCTTTTCAACTCGAATGCGTTATTTTCAGTGCTTAAGGATATTTGTGTTCATTCTTTGTAAAGCTCTGCTAGATATTAAGATCTAAACCACCACTAATTTTATCCCCGCTGCTGCTGTTAGACCTGACACGAGACATTTTGTCTGCATTCAAGTGTCACACTGCTGCTCACAGGAGCATCTGCAGAAGATGAGAGTGTGCTGGTAATGGTGATTAATCCAGTGAATGAGAGGAAGTGCTGTATGTCCTGACACTTACGTCACAGGCTGCTCAGATCATGTGTCGGGTCCAGGACACGCTTACTTAATTCATTCCACTCCCTCTGTCTTTACAGCTCTGCTCTCTGGAGATCTGAGAGAAGCAATTAAGCATGTCCCATCATATTCTCCACAGAGTCCTCACACTTACCCTTTTTTGCTTCTTTTTCCTCAAAAACTTTTCATTCTTGTTTTTTTTCCCATCCCACTTTTTCAGTTTCTTATAGATTACAATGCTTTCTTTCTTTAGTTTAGTTTAATTTCTTTCAATCATTCTTCTTTCACTACTTTCTCTCCTCACCCCGTCCTTATTTATCATCCCCTCATTTTTGCCTTTTTCTTTCCTTGCATGCTTTCCTTGCCTTTTATTAATTCATTCATTCCTTCTTCCCTTCCATCGTTTCTTTTGTTCTTTCTTGTTTCTTCCTTTCATACATTTTTCCCTTCCTCCTTCCTGCCTTTCATTATTTTGTTCATTTCTCCTTTCTTTTCTTTTTACTTCATTTCTTCCTTACAATCACACATTTTAACATTTGCACCTTTAAATGAACTGCTTGGTAATCTGAAAGTGCTGAATATATCTTATATAGGTTTTAAGCAACATAAAACTCTTTTGCAAAAAAGGTGTGAGGTTCTCTCCATTCTGTCTTCCAATCTTTTAATCCTCATCCGTATCCCTCATCTCTCTCTCTCTCTCTCTCTCTCTGTCTGTTTCCCAATCCTAACACACATCAAAGAAAACTGTAATGAGAACACCCTCTTCCTTTTTGATTGTTTGTTAGCTGGATTCTTGGTATTCATTTCCATTGTTTTCATCTTTTTACTTTGTTGCAGATGGCAGGCTTGCAGTCGGGTAGGAAGATCTACTCCATTAATGAGGACCTGGTGTTCCTAAGGCCTTTTGCAGAGGTGGAGGCCATGATCAACCAGTCCTTCTGCATACGCCGCTCACTCAGACTGCTGGTGGCCACCAAGAACAAAGAGTAAGCATTCACAGCAGAAATCGGATACTTATGCACAGACATACAGACGTGTTAAATGTAGCCGGGTACAGTGTAAAAGGACACTACTGGTGTTAGAGTTACATGCAGGAGAGCAGCACACTGCAAAACACTGTTGTTTTCAAAAGAGTGTTTATTAAAGTTAAGCATGCCGGCACTTCTTGATCCTCAGTGTAGATACAGTGATGTACTTCTGCTAAAAAATAATCTGCTAAGTAACATGGAATGCATCCAGTACTGCAACACTCTTAAATAAAAGGGACAAAAGAGCCTAGATTATGTGCTTATCTCATGTCTTTGTGTTTGTATATGACAGGATTGTGAAGATGCCAGATGTTCATGGCACACTTCCTTTTGTTCTCTGCGGTTCTTGTCCACCTTACGTTCACGCAGTTAAGAAAGGTGAGTCCTCATTGTTTATTATAATGATCCAAACACATGGCCTCAAAACCCAGAACCATTTAGATTTGTTTCGCATAAAAATTCACGTGTTATTCTGAGTATTCTTCGTCTAACCTGCCGGACAGATGTTAATGTGCTATAAAAAGCTTTCAAATAAAGCAAATTCATGACAGCAGGCTGCTGTGGTCATGTGATCAACATCTGGTGCTCTTCTTCAGCATTTAAACCCAAACTTGGGATCGTTGCACATGTTTCTGGATTTAAAAAGCGCACTCTTGAAGCTTTTTGAAGTCAAAGCAGTTAGCTCATCTTCATGGCACTTAGACAAAAGTACAGATTCATGATGTGTCATTATAGGAGCTTTCATCACTTCAAGAGTCCCTGAATGCAGGGGCTGTAAATTCCAGAATAAGTGGTCTATACAAAAGTATAGGTAAAAATATGTGAAATCATCCTGTTAAGTATAAGTTCATGTCTGATATATCTTTCAGTTGCTGCAACTTGTTTAAATTTCAAATTGGAAATCTCTACACCTTTTTATTTATTTATTTATTTTAGCACTCAAGTGAATATTTTCTTTGTCTCATACACAATCATTATGAACAAATTTATTATCTGCATTGTTTCATAAGGCTAATATATCAGGAGAGGTACCCATAAAAAGATACAAAAAGATTTGTTCTTTTAAATAAATGTTACAAACAGGAGTTGTTTTTACTTGTTTAAATTAAAAGAACACATTTTCTTCACCAGCAAAACCTTTCAAAAACCCACAAATTATTTCAAATTAATTTGAATGGCTGTGCATGGCTATGTTGGTCTGTGCAAATATAAAACGTTGCATAGTCAGTGCTATCATCCCATCATACACATTTGGGTTAGAAAGTGTCTAGACTGCTTTAGAGTTGCCTACATGTAAAATCTATAGTCTTCTAACTTGAGAATCATTCATTTGAGATGTTTAATTTGTTTGGTCATTGTACATTATAGACATAATTTTTGTGTGTATACAGGCTCTGAGGCAGCAGCAGCAGGTCTTCAGCCTGGTCAGTGTGTCCTTAAAGTCAACGGCAACAACATGATCCAGAGCAGCTACCAGGAAGTCCTGGAGCACTTCAGTGGCCACCAGCCTGTCCTGGACCAGCAAGATACTGTGAGAATCAACACTGCATTGTGTTTAACACCACATTATGTTTTTTTTTTTTAATCGGCTATGTGGTTCACATATGCTGCTTCCAGAGGTTATTTGCTTCTGACTCTCTATACAGTGCCTGTTTCCTCCCTTTGTGATACTGTTTTTTCTTCTGCCTCAGAGCTGTGGTCAGTGGGCGTACCGTGTGTATGAGGATGTGGAAGAGCAGATGTCTTTTAGGGGGTGTGAAAATGGCTCAGATTCAGAGGACGGCTGCACTAATGGAACAGGTAGCTTGCGTGTGTGTGTGTGTGTGTGTGTGTTTTTGGCAAATGACTCTGTTTGACAGGTGTACCCAAAATGTTATTGTCGTTAACGGAAACTATTATGAATACAAAAGCCTTGGGAACTTCAGAACCAGTGTCATACACATTTGTGAATGCAAGCTTATGTTAAGACATTTTGTCCTCGGCTAAGTACCAAAGTTCATGAATGGTGAACTTGTTCAAAGACATTTGACCAGTGGTGACATCACTGACCTCTTGTGTGAATTCCAATGAGTTACAAACAGTTTAATCTCTCAAACCTGACTGAAAGCAGAAGATCCAAAAAGATGCAACTATTTAATAGTAATTATAGTAATTTCAAATTAAACTTATTAAACCTAACTGAAAAAAACAACAACATTTGTAACCTTGTTAATGTCATCATAATGAAATTCACACATTTATGTGTTCCCATTTCTATCCTTTACACTTGTGTGCTCCTTGGGTTTTCTAGGCTCTGTAAGAAGGCTGGAACTGTTGTCCGTCTCTGACGATGTTCCTTCAATTAGTCTGAATGTGGATAATGGTTATGTGGAGCATGGAGTTGTGTACGAGTATGTCAGCACAGCAGGAATCAAACACTGTGTACTGGAGAAGATGGTGGAACCCAAGGGCTGCTTCAGCCTTGCTGCAAAGGTTAGAACACGGTTAAATGCTAATTTAGAATTTCTGAATTTAGTAAATAGCAATTAATTGTGCTTGTGCATACTGTATATCAGATTTTAAGATGGAGAAGTTGTTTTCTCTAACCTATCACATGCTCTTGTGTGTATTTTGAATGCTCTCAGATACTGGAGGCCTTTGTAAAGGATGACAGTCTGTTTGTAAAGAGCTGCCGGCATCTAATGGCTCAGAATGAGAAGGTGGTGACCATGCCACAGTTTGAGTTTCGAAACATCTGCGACACCAAGCTGGAGAGCATAGACAAACGCATTTACAGCTACAAACAGGTGAGACATCTGTCTTGCTGTTACTACTTTATCGTATTCCATAGTGCACTATGGTTTATACAATATCACAATGTTTTGAGAACAGTTTTTAATTCTAAATGATAATTAAAAATGGAATAAAAGGCACTATGCAAATGCTGCTTTATAGTGCTTTTAATGTTTTTTTCTTATTAGTTTGTGGAGGAATTGCAGACGAAGGCCTGGCCCACGTTTAAGCAGGCGAGCACTAAACCTCATGCGCTGGGCTGCATGGACTTTGTCCCCACCAACTGCCATCTGAACCTGATGCAGGTGTCCTGCCCGAAGAACACCTCCTCATCAAGCCGAGCCTTCAGCATCCGCTTCGGACGCAAGAACTCCTTCTTTGGGCTTGATCCGGATCAAGGTACATATATTTATGTCAGCATTTATAACTCGAGGGTTTTATTCTAGTGCTGTCAAACAATTAATAGCGATTAATCACATCCAAAATAAAGGTTTTTGCTAGAATAATATATGTGTGTGTGTACTGTGTATATTTATTGTATACACATAAATGCAAAACATTTTATTTATTTATGTGCGTGTATATATATATATATACACACACACATACACTGCTTAAAAGAATAAAGAGAACACTAAAATAACACATCTTAGATCTGAATGAATGAAATATGCTTTGTTTTTTACATAGTTGAATGTGCTGACAACAAAATCACGCAACAATGATCAATGGAAATCAAATGTATTAAGCCTGATCCAACTTTGATGTAATGTCCTTGAAACAAGTCAAAATGAGGCTCAGTGTGTGGCCTCCACACAAAATACACATGCCTGTATTTCCCTCTTAAAAAGGATATGTAATGTTTATGTTCGAGAAATGACTTGATTAAATACTATGATACAGCTCATTGGCTCAGTTAACCAAATCTCCATGTAACAATTATTGAAAGTTGTAAAAAAGTAATTAAGCTTTATGGTGAAAATCTCCCAGGTCTTGTAAAGATCATTGCCTGTTATTCCCAAAGCGATCCAGAACCTTTTAAAGCACCTCCATCAGACCTCCATTAAGACACCATTAGACCATAATAAGTAGCTTTTAGTGATGTCATCCCCACTGTCCCATAGGTCTATAGTCATCCACTCCCTTTGGCCAAACGCCCACATCTCTCTTATTATGACTGTTTGGTTTTTGTTTACGAGGCCTGAAGTTTTATTTAAGAAGATAAACCTTAAATCATATTAGCTTGATCGTCAAACACATTTGCAAACTGAACACACCGGAACTCAACAAAAAAGCTTTTGGTTTCTGCTGCCCTGATTGAAGCAACTCTTCAAAACTCTCCAGATTCTTCCTGACCATATTTATTTTTATTTTTACATATTTATATATATATATTTGTATTTTTTAGCCATTTTTAAAATAATTTGTATGTTATAGTTTTCTTTATTTGAAATGTTTTATTAGCAACAATACATGTAAATGATACAACTTTGAAGCTCTTTTATATACATTATATACTTTTTTTTCTGGATTTTAAAGCCATGCTGACTTTCAAATTTTTGGACTTTAGTCCAAAAATGTCAAGACCAGTAACATTTAGCTAAGTTTTAAAATTCAGCTGAGCATCCCTTGAACTTAAAGAGGCAAAGCATATGGCTTTCATTTTTGGCTTCACCTGCCCAGATTGCTACGGCCCAACTTTCTGTCTAGCCGCCACGTGTAACTGGGGAAAGAACCACATAATGCTTTGTTTCTTATGCTCTGCAGCACGAGAACTTTTTATTTTTAAGTCTCTGCTACACATCTGCTCTGCAGTTGTCTCACGGTCAGAGATGTTTAAAATTCCTCCGGTATACTTCTCTGCAGCCTACAGCCTAATGGTCCATAGCTTTACCACATGCAAGTGTGTGCCTCACTGCTTTTCAGTCATTCAATTTTTTTGTTTTATTGAGTCACAGAAACTCCAAACCTAGTATCCTGCATCCCTAGACAGCATTTTAAGGCCTGCGCCCAGCATGAAGGCTGTTGCGTCGTCTAAGTACCATAATTATGTCTTTTAAGATGCCTTCTTTAGGCCAAATTGTAAGGTGGCATCAGTTATATTTTCCAGATTGCAAACTGGGTGATAAAAGAAATCCAGAATGCTGTATGAATCAAGAAACCTATTGATTAATGTCACTTATTGTCTTCCTGCAGCCAATTTGAATCCCATGTCGCATTCCGTGCATTGTGTGACCAGCATGGCGGCCCCCTCCTGGAGTTGCCGGAGTTTGGATGAAGAGACAGAGGAGGGTGAAGGGAGCACAGAGGATGGAAGGAAGCATGAAGAGGGAGGTCTCAGCTTCCTCCTTAAACAGGAAGACACAGAAAGACAGGACAATTACATCTACCTCTATAACCGCCTGGACATATCAGTGCGAGAGATGAAGCAATACGTGGCCCAGATAGATGTGTAAGTGATGAAGTAATTGCTTAAAGTAGTGTTTAAAATAGATTTAACTTTTAATGATGAGCTCTTAACATTTTGAAAATAAATAAAAAAATACATTTGAACATAGTTGATATACATCTAATCCTATCATTAGGCTACAATAATAATCTAATCATTTAATAATCCACAAAAAAAGTTCTCAAATTTTCGTTTGATAGCTCAGAGTAGGCTTCCTCTTTGAGTTTATGTTCAAAACTTCAGGATGTTCTTTTATGACGGTCTAAAAATATTTATGGCTTAGGCAGAAAAAATGTGAGACCGAAGCCATAACAGACGACTGCAGAGAATACATTTCAACAGCCTCTCAGGAGGAACGAATGTTTGTTATTCAGTGGCTAGCATGTGCTGATGTAGAAGTTAATTGTCAGTGAAATGGAGTCATTTCCCAATCCCATTCCCTCATCTCTTTCCCAGTGCCATTCAGTCTACACTTCCTTGTCCTATAAAAGAACAAAGATCATTAGTAAAATAAAAGGGTGTTTCTTCAACTAGAGATAGTTTTGTCTTTGTCCTAATTTAGTACCCTTTATTGTCTTAAAACTCTTAAATAGGCTATTAAGGTAATTTATTTGATCAAAAATAGTTATACAATAATATAGATAAATATTATTCTGTTTTTATGCATGTTTTAAATATCATCTATATATGTATCATCTAGAAATTAACGCTGATTTTTCAGGATTTTTCAGTAGAAGTCTTACACAACAATGCAAAGGTTTTTATTCTTTATTTTGATTAATTAAAAATATCCTTGCAGAATATAATTGATTGATTGATCCCTTATTTTCATAATTTTGTATCTGTTATTCCGCTCAAACGTTAATAACATGAATCATAATTGGGCAAGTTATTTCATAACTCCAAACGTTTAGTGTCACAACACTCTCATAATTCATTGTACAGTTAATCTTTTTCCAAACCTCTCTAAATATGTTTCGTCTTAGACTTTTGTCATCGATAACTGGACCGATGCAGCCGCAGGGCTCAGAGCCACCCTCGTTTGAGAGCGTCCCCTCAACCTCTCCCATACCAGAGGAGACGGACCAAGACAAGACAGAGCATGGCGGGAACAAGAGAGTGTGCTTCAAAGTCAATGAAGATGATCAAGAGGACTCTGGACATGACACAATGAGCTACAGAGACTCATACAGGTGAGAAAGAAATGATTGTGAAATGAGCCTAAATTGAGTAATACAGGTTCAATTCTAACCTGCAACATGTCCTGATCCCAGTATCAGATTGTGTTTAAAGGGATATGCCACCCCAAAAAGAACATTTGTCATTAATTACTTCCAAACCAGTAAAAGCTTGGTTTGTCTTCAAAACACAAGATATTGTAGATGGAAAAACAGGAGGCTTGTGACTGTCCTATTGGCTGCCAAGTAAATTACACTGTCAAAGGCCAAGTAAAGTCATCAGAATAGTCTGTCTACCATCAGTGGTTCAATCTGAATGTTATGAAGCAACAAGAATACTTTTTGTATGCAAAAAGAATAGAAATAATATTCAGTAATTTGTCTATTTTGTGTCTCAAGCTTGTACTGGTTTGGCACAACATTGGGGTAAGTGATGAATTAAAATTTTCATTTTGGAGTGGAGTATTCCATTTTCATTATTACATTTTGTTCTCTGTGAAATGACATGTATAAAAGATGATTTTAAAGTCCCAGTTTTCAAGCACACATGACACGGAGAGAGGGAGCGAGACGGGGCTTCTGTCTGCTGCTCCTGTCCAACAGATGTTGCTAAAACAGACACGTAGAGAGACGATAAACATCCCTTACAAAGAACCTGTTGTGCCACTGCAACCCAGACGCCCTCTTTAACCGCTAAAGAATACATTCAGTCAGTGTTGTTATGTCATCATTATATGGAGCAAAGTATGTTTGGTTGTGATCTAGACCTGACGGAGCAGGGCAAACCTGGGCCTGACCACAGCCAAATGGGTTTTATGCTTCTGTCGGGATAAACGGATGCCTGTTTTTGCACCCTCTATCATTATGTGGCATTCCACTTTAAAATCCTGCTACTCTGTGATAGGGTGAGCTCATGAACAGCTGCAGCCGTCATGTTTTATAGATAGAAGCTTTATTTCCTCTATCTAGGCTCTTACAGTAAGTAACTGGATTTGTCTGTGGGATGTAGGTAGTCCGTCTGTTGTTGTTATCATGAGAACAGGACAGGCTGTTAGGGGACACAAACCTTCAAGGGTTCAGGAGGTTGAATGGTAAAATATGAGAGAATGCTCATTTTTTCCCTCATTCAGCTGCTGGGAGTGTTGCAACCTGCTGGTCATGAGCATGATCTGCTTCCATTCTTGGCTTGTGGTGGCACTAAATTTGGCCTTCCCTCTCATTGTGGGGTGGGGAAAGGGAACTTCTTCTCTACTAGTGGGTTGAAGTACAGCCTGTTTTTCCCTCTCAAGCTTTTTGGAGCAAAAAAAGACATTGAGAAAGTTTCGTTTTGTCTCAAAAATAAACATTTTAAGGATGGCAAGAAGACCTAAATTTGTTGATCTTAATGAACAAAAGTTCATGAATAATTGTTAATGGAGCTTATAAATGTTTAAATTGTTTCAAAATGACTTATTATAAGTGTAAATTTTCTTAAAGGGATGATACAAAGGTAGATTTATACCTCTATAGCATTCCAAACCTTTAGTGTTAATCTTCTTATATAGGAAAAAAAAATCCTCCAACAGAAGTAGTCGTCATAGAGCAGACCCTTTGGTATTTTGCATTTGTGTGATCATGCAATGTGATTTTAACCAAAATTGAGCTCAAATACAATGAATAGTAGGCGTTCAACTACTGTACTGCCACTGTATTACAGAAAAATTAATCACTTTCAAGGTTTTTTTCAGCTTTGAATAATTTTTTAACCTCACATCTGTTTCATTGGCTATAATGCTTTGTCAACAGTTCAAACATGTTTAGTGCATGATTTAATATTGTTTTGGCTTTATTGGTAAAGTTGGCGTTGGTGTCTGAAGGCATCATTTTCCTCACATGCAAACATTTGTATCTGTGTGTTTTCACAGCGAGTGTAACAGTAACCGAGACTCAGTGCTGTCATACACCAGCGTCCGGAGCAACAGTTCTTACCTGGGCAGTGACGAGATGGGCTCAGGTATCTGTCGTCTGTCAGATGCGGTTACAATCTTGAAATTCAGGACAATAACTAACAGGACAGATCTGTTTTTATTTTATTTTCAGGAGACGAGTTGCCATGTGATATGCAAATCCCTTTAGACAAGCAGGATAAACTTCACGGCTGTCTGGAACACCTTTTCAATCAGGTATATTGATTTCCCCTCTCATAAATCAAACTTTTAGTCTCTCTTGTCAATTTAAACTTGATATTCCCTTCTTAACTCTTGCCCTTTGTCTGACCTCCCTCACTTCCTTATATTGCTCTTCATCAATACATCCCCTCTTAGTTTCTCTCTCTTTTTAAGTCCCACAGTATCATTTATCACATTACCATCATCTCTAATAAGCACTCTTTGACCTCTGCACCTCCTGCTCTTTGACCTCAAAATCTATCATCTTTTGGAGGTCACCTGATTTTGACCCCCTCTCCATTTCCCAGTTATCAATAATGAGCTCTTTTATGTGCTGAAGACAGGTTACATGTGGACAGACCGAAAGCAGCTGTCCTGATGTTAGCAAGGGCGTTAGCCAGGCGTCAGTTAGCGCAGGATGTGTGTGGTGACGGGGTTAACAGTGTCTTTTTCATTCTCAGGTTGACTCGATCAACAGTCTCCTGAAGGGCCCTATCATGAGCAAAGCCTGCGAGGAAACCAAGCATTTCCACAACGACCACAGTCAGCCAGGTACCGCCCGGTCGGCCGTGTGTATGCGTATGCGCTATATTTGAATGCTATGTTTGGAAACTCGTTTATGGGATGTGTGTATTTGGGTTCTTGGTTGGTGTGTGGGGGGGACTTTTATAGGTGGGTAAGGGTGTGTGAATGTTTCTGTTTGCATCTGTCCGTTATTACCTCTGCATGTGAGGATACCACAGTAGTTTCTCCTATGTGTTTTATGTATTTTAGGGGAGTAGTATAATTAGCTGGTGTTTAAATATGGGGTTCTGACAACAGTTATGTATTTTGTGGGTTTCTGTGAGATCTCATACGACCAGCTACATCTTTTGACCTGTTAAGACACATACAAATTTTTGTTTTTTTTCTTATAGTTAAACTAACAAATATTTATATTGTCCTCAATATAAATAAATACACACACACACACACACACACACACACACACACACACACACACACACACACACACATATATATATATATATATA